>OY292538.1:8330727-8449999 GCA_958496365.1 Subacronicta megacephala | reverse complement strand
ATCAAAATCCTTTCTTAGCCTGGAAGGATGCCTACGTCATAACATCTATTTGCCCGATCCGTCCAGTGGTTTGGGCTGTGCGTTGATAGATCACTATGTCAGTCAGTCAGTCAAACATTTGATTTGATTTGACAAAACAACAATATTCTGCGCCTGCGCCTACCTGGTGCATCTCCTGCGAGGCACGCTTGGTGGATATCCGGCGGAACAGCGAGCAGCGGCGGCGCGGGCGCGGCCGGGGCGGAGCCGTGGCGCGACGACCACACCACGCGCGCCTGCGACCACCCGCCTGCGACCACACACATCTTACTATAGTTCGCGCATTATCATCTGAGTCTTAGGGCCATAAATCATTTCTCTATATCTATCTCGCTTGCACTTATGGGTCTTATGGAGCCGTCTAGTGACGGGCGTAAAAATAAAAGACATATTATCGATAAGTAACGTTTATTATCGTATCTTGTTCACAAAATTTGGTAGGTTGGCGCAGGTAGCCGTTTATCGATAACTAGGGTCCGGCGCGCTGCACATTCCTATCTCTTTTGACTTTTATGACCTGACGACTCAGATGATAATGCGCGTACTATACCACCTTGTCGTTTGTATCTCAATTATTATAGCCATTGTAAATAGCTACAGGAAGACACAGTTTATTTTTTGTTAATGTAGGTTTTTATTGTGTTTATTTTTAGTTAGATTTTTGTTTAGTATTGTTATACTTAATTTATTATACAGACAAAACATTGTGTGGTTATTTTAGTCCTTAATACGTTTTTATATTTCTCATCTGAAACACAGGATTACCCATATGGAATTTAATAAAGATAACGGTGAGTGGTACAGTACAAAACAAAATAAATTGTTTGCATGCATGATCTTTTTACAAAACTCAGTTGAAGTGTTAATAAGATGTTAATGTTAATAAGACACCTATGTAAAACTTTGTAACTAATATTTTGTCATATGGTATTTGGATAAATGATTATTATAATCGCACACAGAAATCGCACACACAAATATATTTTTCCGTTTCAACTTGTTGTTAAGTTTTCGAAATATAACACGCTGTAATTCGACGATATTGAGGAATCGAACCTGTTCCTCTTTAACACAGGTTACCCTGTAGCCTAGCATGGAGAACAGTACTTCACCCACTAACTAGATTAAGAAACAATGTATGCCTGTGCTAAAATTAATTCAACATGTAATCTGTAGTGCGATTCTGTAAATAACAGATTTCGAACTCGAATCTCATCTCGAATTCACTCTCACTTTGATGGTCACTTTAGATGAAAACGTTTTGGTATTCTGTGACACATGTCAAGGTCGCGTGAAGTGAAATGAGTATCGAATACTCAAGTGAGATCCACCGATAACACTAGTGCCGACCATTCATGGTTTCGGTTATCGGTTAACATTTACGATTGCTTTTTTTTTCAAAATATGATAAGAAAAAAATTTCTTTTACAGTATTTTGAACACTATTTATCTAAATCATTATGTTTCCGAGTTTACTTTGTTATTAAGTTATATATTTAACATAATTTGTGTTTGGAAGAGAACTAAATGCCTTGGCGTCATTGCTCAGATGCCTTTAAGAAGTTTGACTTTATAAATTAAATAAACAAACTCTACTCATGGGTACTTACGTATTGTATCTACGAAAACAAAGTTTCGTGAGGCGTAGTTTGTTTGGTTCTTTGTGTTTTAACAGTGAACAACTTAAATAATTTCAATCAACATAAAGTAAGTATTTCTGATGAACATAGGTATCGCCAACTAGCTTTTGCGTGGCAATAGGTATAATAATTAATATATTGCTTTATTTCAGATCCCTCGAACTTTCTCACCTTCAGGGGCTCAAGTCAAGACTTTGGTGCAGTGTTTGAAAGATAAACTCCATTGGCAGAAGGTTTTAATCAATATAAGAGCCAAAGTCGCTGCTTCTATATTGTGGTATAAAATAACAAGATATTTGAATGCATTGGAGGTACATAAAATTCAAAGAAAGAAGTTGATTAAGGTAGGTCCTAATGTAAGCTGCCTTTTTTGGTGTCTTTGTATTTACAACGATGCCTTTCCTAGTATTTAAACAAATGTGTAGTAAAAAACTGTAACATGAGCTGCTCTGGATTCATGATATAATTATTAAAGAATTTCCCGAATTGTTCAAAATAGGGAGAATAGTGATTATTATGAATTAGAAAATGGTGGTTTTGCAACTAATTATGAACAATTGTGTGGCTGCAGTTATAATAATAAAAACTATTTTACAGGAACACACCAACTAGCAGTCCCTCTATTTTCTTTGGACACTCTATATATCTACCTACGCATTTTCCAAGAGGGTGAACTAAACTTAAAATGGGATGCAAGATTCCTAACTGTACCCGCGAATCAAATTCTGGAAGACTGAAGAGGGACTAAAGGCAAAACCCGAAAGTAATAAAAAAAAATTAAATACACTTAAATGTTTTTTTATTTTTTCCAAACTAATAAAGTTCCAAGTATTCAATGGCCTATACATTTTGTTATGAGGTCTAGTAGATAATATCAAGCAAACGGATCAATCTATTTTGCAATATCCTTAAATATTTACTTACATCCTATTTTGATAGTCAATTACGTAGATTAGTCTTTCTGTAATGTCATCCGTTTGAGATTCTATGACGTTCATTGTGTATGGGAGACCTATCATCATCATCATCATCATCGGTACAGGCAACCCTGTTCGATTGCACATGTCGTTGTGAAGCATGCCGTAAATTACTCATAGTCCGACGACAAAAGTGGTAAAATTATTAGTTGGGCTTATCATCGCTGGCTGGTTTTCAAAGCCTATTCGCAGGCTTCGCTCAATAAAGTGCAACAAAGAAACGATTATGTCAACTGAAAAAATAAACGTTATTTTACGGGAAATTTGGTAAAAATGCGAATAATATAAAATATATTATTTTTTAAGATACCAACTTTCGTACTTAGTTTTCTTTAAAATCATTAAAATGAAAGAAATGGAATTTCTAAAACTTTTCACCTGAGATATCACACGCAAAATATTAACTTTTGATTTGACATAAAAAATCGAAGTGACTTGCGAAGTGAGTATCGAAATCTTAGTTATAGAATACCAACTAATGTCAAATAATCATGTTCTCACTTGAAATTAGTTCGTATCACTTACGTTCTCATTTAGAAGCGCTAGTGTAGATTTCACATTTGTTACAGAATACCAAATAGAGTTTTCACTGTCGATTCACGTGAATTCGATTGTGAAATCTTTACAGAATAGCATAGCTGGTCCTACTCTATCAATAAATTACGCACTGTACCAGGTTTTCGGTTTTACAGAAGCTATTACTAGGAAAGTGATATAATATCAAGTTAAAGTTTTTCCAGAGCTAGACCCAGATTGCTTTCCTTGCCAGATTGATTGAATCTCTTCGCCCCCCTCCCCCCACCTTCCCATCGGACTCGCTACTGCTTTATGCTCTGGGACAAAGCCTTTGGCTTATTTTCATAGCAGTTTCTCTCAGGAGTTCATCCTTAAATACTAGCTAGTGTTTTTAACGACGAGGTGTTATAAGTTTGACGTATTTGTGTGTGTATCTGTCTGTGGAATCCTCCGGAACGGATGAACGGATTTTGATTTTTGTAAGAAAGGTGAATTAGTAAGGAGTGTTCTTAGCTATGTTTGATGAAAATCGGTCGAGATATAATGCAATTGTCGGGTTTTTTTTTATTTACTAGGAATGACAGTGTTTTCATGTTCACGAAACTCACCTGTATGGTAGTCTGATCTAATGGCGTAGCTCGCAACGTTGCGTGTGGAGCAGCCAGTAGCAGTCGAAGTACCTGCGCAAACACAACACCAAATTTAAGTTTATTTGGTTTTCAAAATATGGCAAAGGTATTTGCCGTAGTTTTTGAAACTGACAATGATGTATAGAGCATTAGACAAAAAAAAACTGTAAATAAAACGACATTTACTCTGTTATATTGTTGAAATTAGGTAGGTACTGCATTTTTGTGGTTAAATTAGTTAATATGATACAAATCTTTGTGAAATAACGGAGCTTATTTATGTAATGTTAGATTATATGCTAATATGCCGTATTGTATTTCCTATAGCTATAATTTATTTTCTTTTCTTTTCTCTGACACAAAATATCACATGACATCATCATCATCTTCATCAGCCCGTATTCATCTCCTGCTGGACGTAGGCCTCTTTATGTGAACACTACAGAGCTCATAGTATCGCAAATGTTATATACACGAGTCATATTATACTAATATTATTATGAATAAGATGGATGGAGTATAAACAAATAATAGGGTCAGTCAGTTATGTACGTGTACCTGATTTTGAATTGTTTATATCACGACTTCATATTTGTAATACGTCTCATAAAAGTAAAACAAAATAACAAATAAAAACGAACCACAGTTTGTTCGAAATAAGTAAGCCGATCGGAAGTTATCTGCAAGTGGTTTAGAAGTGGTAAATTTTAATAGAAAGAGTCAGTGTAAAGATAATTAGAGTCGTTTAAGTTTCACATTTAAAATTATTTTGCTAATTAATTTCGATATTTATGTATTGAAACACATATTTAAACGATTTTATCACCGCGATAGTTCGGAACGGCTAACTTCCGATCGGCTTACTTATTTCGAACAAACTGTACTTATGCTTTATTATATTATTTTTTTTTTTTTCTTAAAATAAAAGCTTACTAGCAATGTGGGTCACACATTACTAGTATTCTTGTTAACCCCTCGTGCTAAGCTAAATGCTTGTGTTACGAGTGGGTTCACGTCGGTAGTGCAATGGGTGGGGTTCGAACCTGCAACCATATGATCGCAAGTCCGACGCCCTAGCCATTAGGCTACCGACGCTTCGATATTGTAAATTGTAATATTGTAACCTGTGTGTGCAATAGTCCCTGCACGGACTCTCCATTGAGTTGTGTGATGAGGTCTCCAGCGCGCAGCCCAGCTGCCCAAGCTGCGCCTTGTTCGTTTACAGCCTGTGGAAAAAGGTTTTTTTTAATACTACTTTGGAACTAATTTTACCTTTAACGCGCAAAAAATCCAAATAAACTACGAGACGTAGAAAGTGTTCCAAGAAAAGTTGCATGATTTTTACGGTAACTAGACCATATTACATGTGAATGAACTTTTATGCGACAATTACAATTGACATTTATATTGTTTTAATGCAGACTTTATTAGATAAATTTTATTAAATAGGTTATTTTGTTCAGTAGTTAAATTTTGTCTCGTAAAATAAATTATTGTAGGTATGCCTAACATGTTTAAGCAGTGAGATTGCAACTTGCAATCTCACCGCTTGGCCATCACTTTTTGTTAATCGTATCTTCTATCTTTTTTTTTACTGGTTACTAGCAATGTGGGTCTCACATTACTAGTAATCTTGTTAACCCCTCGTGCTAAGCTAAAATGCTTGTGTTACGAGTGGGTTCACGTCGGTAGTGCAATGGGTGGGTTTCGAACCGGCAACCACATGATCGCAAGTTCTAAAATGCTGCATCCAAAATCTTTATCGTAGAAGATTTAGGTTATATTGCCATTTTTGGCGAAATTCTCTATTTTACACCAAAATTTCCTATGATAACGATTTTTAAGTAAAAGTTTTAATACTCAATTGTGAATAAGTTATTGTTGATGTCGCAATTTCTACTGCCAGGTAGAATAGACGAATAATTTGCGAAAAACCAAAAAAAAAATACGTTATTTTGTTCAATAGTTCAATTTTGTCTGGTAAAATAAATTATTGTATGCCTAACATGGTCGAGTACTGAGATCGCAATGTTCTTATAAATAACACCCTATAACCACAATATAAAATTGAAATAAAACTACTTTTTACGGATTTTATCGCGTTATATTGATTATTTTAAATTCCCGACGTTTCGGATCCTTTACAGCATCCATGGTCACGGGTGGACTGAGGTGTTGGTCGTCCTAATGTCAAAATTATCAACAGGTACCCTACATTTTGTTGATTATTATTTGTCACGCAGAATAAGCTCACCGTATCCTTAAGTCTCGTGCTTGCGTGCTTTAGTCTTGTGCTTGGATTTAATGGAATCTATGATGGGGTTCCAAGCATTTAAAATAATTATAATCAATATAACGCGATAAAATCCGTAAAAAGTAGTTTTATTTCAATGTCTTATATTCGCGTAAGTGTTAGAAACCAGTACACAATATAAAATACTTTGACTAACTTACCGAGACCAAATGGTGCATGGTGTAGTAATCTGTATCGCCATAATACACGCGTACTGTGTGTATTGTGAACCCAAAGCCACGGGGACCTCGCCGTACCACTATCGGTGGCTTCGACGATTGAATCAACCTGGTGACAAGGGTGAAATTATAAAATTGCTTTTTTTTTAATAAAAAGCTTCCTAGCAATTTGGGTCGCATATTACTAGTATTCTTGTTAACCCCTCGTGCTAAACTAAATGCTTATGTTACGAGTTGGTTCACGACGGTAGTGCAATGTGTGGTGTTGACGACGCATGGCACCGCTGCAGAGTGGTAGACGCGCGGAACTTATATATTTTATATAAGGTTTTATGTAAATAAATAAAGGAGGTTTTTAGTATTTTATTAAAAATAAATACAGCATATGAGAGTGAGAGCCTGGCACACAGCCACAATATGTCAGAATAATTCTAGAATCGTTCTAGAATTTATTTGAAAGGCCACTTGTTTCCGAACGAACCTTTCAGTGCTTCACAACGCTCATCAGAAAACGGTCGGTCACGGTTCGCGCTCTCTCGTTGGTATTGGCTAGCAACCTGTGTTCCTCATTTTGATTCCCTTATCCTGGCACCTACAGGTGGGTTTCGAACTAGCAACCACATGATCGCAAGTCAGATGCTCTAGCCATTGGGCTATCGACGCTTAATTGTATTTATACCTTTTTTATATACCACTAACGTGACAAACAAACATACGGCCCGCCTGATGGTAAGCGGTCAGTGTAGCCTATGGACGCTTGCAACAACAAGGGTATCATCGAGTGTTGATGACACTAAAGGAAAAGGGAGGGGAAGGAGAAAAGGAGAAGGAAGGGGACTGAGGGAAGAAAAGCTAGTATACAAATAGCTGTTGTTATTACGCCTTTATTCGTCTAATTCTTTAATAAATGGGACCTAAACATACCGGCGAATTGTGGGTGTACAGTCGACGGTACATTAGGTTATACAAAACTGTCAAATTTCTGTAAATGATTTTAAACCTTAAAATTTTGATGATAAAGTTCAAAATCGTCTGAGAAAATTTTATTTTGTGGTGACCTGATGTGCTGGCGACCGTTCATTATTATATCTCTCTAGCCTAACCCTTCGGGGAATACAGGCGTGGTGATATGTTATATATGGAGTATAATAACTGAAGTAATTCATTTCATTTAAATTGAGGTATATAGAAGCTCTACTTACGAGTGGCTTGGCAGCGCGAAGGGCGAGGGCGGGTCGCGGCAGGGCGACGAGTCGCGCGACGAGTTGGTCGACGACGTGTTGCCGGCGCACGGGGAGCCTGCGCCCACGCTCAGCGTGCTGTCGTCTGCTGAAGACATAGCACATATTGTTACGCCACGTTTCCACTGACGACAAAACATGTGTGACATGGTCCTTGCTCGCCGCTCCTTCCCCACGGCTCAAGCCTCCCCCCCCCCCCGCGTCGGTATAAATAGCTCTGCAGACGACGCGCGGCCTTCTTCTTCTCCCCGCTGCAGCTACTAAGTTAAGTGCCGCCCTCTACCGGTCGGACCTCGCCTCGAAGCCTTCGCCGAACCCCTCCCTGAGCTTAACTCACTACCTTGAACTATTGTGTATCTTAAATTCAACCCTAGTGTCAATAAAATTGTATATTTTGTGTTCTGAATGTAATTTATCTCCACTGAGTAGTTCCCTGTCCACGTTCCTAAAACGTGTCCACCACGTTACACACGTTGCAATCAGCTACCTATCCCTCTCACTCTTTGAAAGTTAGATAGAGTAAGATAGATATTTGCAACATGTTTTGTCGTCAGTAGGAACGCGGATACACCCAAGGCGTCTTAGGGCCTCTTTCACCGCCTGATAAGTTCCCGTCAAATTATCTGACAAAAATCTTTAAAAATGTTGACAGTTTGAAAAAATTAAATCATAATCTTAACTTTTGCGCATTTTTGTGATCTTACGTAATAAGTATCAAAACCTTCTTCTAAGACAAAGTAAGATACGGTCGACCCCTTCACCAAAACATTTCATTTGAGACGGAGAGATGCCGATCTATACATTATATAGTACCATCCCTTTCTCAGAACCCACAAAATATTGCATTTACACGTTGTGATACGGCTACTGATGTATGTGAGCCGTCAGTTAGGACAGGTCAACTCAAAGCTGTTATGGCTCTTTCTTCAAAAGGCCTGTTCAGATTTTGCCCTACATTGTTAAACTCGCATATCTAATAACATAACTATTGTCTGGACTTTAAAAGAGACCATGATTCTCTGAGTTTGTCATCAGATAGGAAACGTCGGCGCCATCTAGTTAAAAAAAATGTAAAAAATCTACTTATAAAAGTGTCTTTAAAAGATCTATTTACAGAAATAAATATCATATCATACTAAAATTAAATCGAAGACACCGACATTGAACCTACCTGGGTGTATAACCAAAGACAGTCCTGAGGTACTGGCGGAGCGGCGCATGGACTTGGCCACGATGGCGGTGGGCCTGGTCTTCTCAGGCCGCTCAGGCCGCTCCGGCTTGTCCGGCCTGTCCAGGCTTATGCTCTTGTGGGCGTCGTCCTTCTTTGATATATCCGAGCTAAGGCAAAAAGGAATTATATCATTAGATTTTTAATATAATTTCTTTAGATCTTTTTGTAGTAGTAGGTAGTGCCTGCTAGCATGTCTCCATGCCAGCATGAATGGGGAAGTACTACTCTCCCACAGAATATCGACATCAAGTAGCAGTATGTATACTACTGTGTTTCGTACGGTGAGTGTGGAGCGCTGGAGGCCCAATTCCTCCCTCAGTCCCCTTCTGCTTTTTCCTTTCCCTCTCTTTTCCTTGGCTCAGCAACGCATCTGCAACTCCTTTGGTATTTCAGATGTCTATGGATGGCGATGACTACTTACCATCGGGTAGCTCGCCTGCTCGTTTGCCGAGTAATCACAAAAAAGGAGTTTCCCTGGCGAGTGCGCGAGCGCTTTAGGCTCAGATCAAATAAAAAGTTAAGATGGAACGTTGCTAACAAAGAAGATAGTTAACTACGCCTTATCTTGTCAGTCGAGCTTTCGATACCTCGATAGCCCGATTGACAAGATAAGGCGCAGTTTCGGTATGCGTGTAATTGTGTGTTGTACACGGCAAGGCGTAGTTTTAGCCGGCCTCACTTCTTTGTTCGCAAAGTTCCATCTTAACTTTTTATTTGATCTGAGGCTTTAGGTATACAATATTGTTATAGCTGTCTCTATTGGTTGCGATGCTGCGGCATCTGCTGCTGCTGCCTAGGCTGTGCGGTCGCTGGTATAACAAGCATTACTCACAGACGTGCGGTGCAGTGTAAAGTGCAGTGATAGCCTCGTGATATGACCATAGGACTGCCATGTCAAAGGTCTCGAGTTCGAATCCAAGGTACGCACCTCCGACTTTTCGAAGTCATGTGCGTATTAATACTTAATTATCACGGGCTGAAACGGTGAAGGAAAACATCGTGAGTAAACCTGCATGCTCGAGAGACTATCTCGATGGCGTGTGAAGTCTGCCAACTCGCAGTAGGCTAGCGTGGCGGACTACAGCTTAACCCTCTCATAGAGAGAGGAGACCCGTGCCCAGTAGTGGGACAATATATGGGTTGATGATGATGATGATGATGACTCACAGACGAGGCACGGAGGTGGGCGGGTGCGGGTGCAGCAGCTGGCTGGGCTGCGCCAGCGGGTGCGCGTGCAGCGCGTGCGCGTGCGCGTGCGCGTGCGCATGGGGCCGCAGGGCAGCGCGCCGGCGCGCGGCGGGGGATACGTCATCGCTGTCCGTCTGAGACGACTCCGCTGTCGATGTGCCGCCGATCATCTAACAGACAAACATAACGTAATATTTATTACGGTATTTATGAGACGTAAGTACCGAGTCCAGTTTAAGCTGATCTCGCATTGTATAGGCTTCTCATACAATAAGAGGCCAGCGTAGCCTGGTTTTGTATAACTCAACGAGTACCACTGTTACATAAATTGATAATCTAAATGTCCTGTAAAAATTTAAAGGTAAAGAAATTGGAAAAAAAACTCCTTTCCTTAACTTCGCCATTAGTTCCAATACTTAATTAAGATCCCCATATGGTAAACATTTTTTTTTTAAATTATTTCATTACGTCTCAGCAACTCAAAGACTTCATCTAAGGTAATCGTAAAAAAACATGTCTGGGAATAATCAGAAGAGAATAATAATCAGAAATAATCAGAAGGGAATAATCAAAATAATTTGAAGCGGCGGTTGCCTAATGGCGTTGGACTTACGATCATGTGGTTGCCTGTTCGAAACTCACCCTTTGCACTACCAACGTGAACCCACTTGTAACACAATTATTTAGCTTAGTACGAGGGGTTAACAAGAATACTATTAATGTGGGAGCCACATTTCTAGTAACCTTATTAAAAAAAACTTAAAATCATCGATCATCCACTTACCGGACACTTAGGATGGTGATGTAGGGGCGCTGTGGGGGTGGTGGGGGGCCCGGCACTGTCCGGCGTCCCCGGCCAGCTGTCTGTACTCTGTTAATGAATAACGGCAAATAAACAAAGAGGTTCTAAGCAATACCACATCGAGCTAAGAAGTAGGAATTGTTAGACTGTGTAATGGAAGATGCGTTTCTATGTTTTGCTTACTAATTGACATAGCATACCATCACGCCTGTATTCCCCGAAGGTTTAGGCAGAGGTGCACTAAAGTACACTTACATTTCGCTGATATATTTTTAGGTCCCATGTAATAGAATCCGACGAATCCAGACCCCGAGCTGCTGCTGGGAATTTCATAGTAAAACCCAATAACACTTTGCTCGACCTGGGGATCGAACCCAGGACCTCTAGCGTAGCACTCGCGCTAAGGACCACTAGACTAATGAGGCAGTCAGGTTTGAGTTGAGCTTCCTAAATAACGGTTGAGCTACACGATGACCGATGTTTCATCATAATGAACCCATTACATTGTCCCACTGCTGGGCTCGGATCTCCCTCAATACGATAGGGATTAGGCTATAGTCCGCCACGCTAGCCTACTGCAGGTTGGCAGACTCACATGCCGTCAAGAAAATCTCTCAGGCATGCAGGTTTCCTCACGATGTTTTCCTTCATGTGTGTGTGTGTTCAAGCTTGTGATAATTAATTATTAATACGATTCGAGACCTTTGACCTTTGACTTGGCAGTTCAATGGTCATATCACAAGGCTATCACTGCACTTTGACTGCAGAGGTGTACTTATATACACCCACATTTCACCGGTATGTTTAGGTCCCATGTAATAGGGTGTAATAGGGGGCGAGCCTATTGCCATTAACCAGGCACAAATCCAGACTCCGAGGACCCAATAACACTTTGCTCGACCTGGGGATCGAAGATCCAGGATCTCTAGCCTAGCAGTCGCGCTTAGGCCCACTAGACTAATGAGCCAGTCTAGGCAAAATCATATCTTTAATAACCAAATCTACTTCGAGGTTTGTTAACGGACTCCAACACTCCGTCCCTTTCCCCGGGCAGCGTAAATCCTTGATAATTTCCTTGATGGCTCTTTCTCAAAGTTCTACAAGAACTTCTACAGAAGTAATGTCTAATTTCGATCTCCGGTAGGGACAACAAGGGGGCAATTTAGGGATGGATTATTAACCACGGAAGTAAAAGCAACGACATAAAACCAGAAAAAAATAGAAAAATACTTTTAAAATTTCTACATAAAAGGTCGTATTTGACAGGTTTCAAAGGCTTAAAAAACGATCCGGAGACATTTCGACTAATTGTTTTTATTTAGTTTGATTTTAGACGTCCTTACAAAGTCATCGCGAGATGCAAAATGATAAACGTCAAATACGACCTCTTAAATTGAGACATGTATAATAAAAATTGGTAGAATGGTATAGAAAAATAGGTAAAATTGCTATTGGAAAAGGGATTTGGTAAAGCATACAGTGATATACCTTCCTTCCGAGCACTGATGAGCACCTCTTATCACCGGGTATAAAATCCATTGAAATTTGCTGTGGAACTGTAACTTGGTCTATATTGACCTTGAGGCTCAAATGATGAAGAGCCAAACAGCCTAGGACATGTTATACACAAAATTCTATAAAGTGAGGGCCGCAGTCACCTCTCTACCTATCTGATGCTCCTGATGAGATCTCTCAAAAGGACCGTTATATACAACCTTCAGATAACTTGCTGTGATGTGATGGACCCAGCAGTAGTTCCTGTAGCTGTCAATAATTACGTACAATAATAACTAACCCTAGAGTCGTGTTCAGCGCAGGAGTGGTGGTAATGTCTTCGCCATTGCGGCGATGTGCTGGAGAAGGCGGCGAATAGACCAGCTTCTTCAGCCGGCTCCGGAGGCTCGGCCGCTTCATCTGTATCGACCTCACTGTGATTGTAGCGATCGCACCGAGCTACAAAGATAATTAAATATTTAAAAGAACTGTGTTGTTATATTGTACAGGTATCATAATCTCGAATTTCCCAAAATATCGTCTTAAATGAATACTGCTAATCATACTGATTTCTAACACTTATGCGAATATTAAACATTGCAATAAAACAACTGTTAACGCGTTATATTGCCAATAATTATAGCGCGACTTATTTTTGACAGAACGCGAATCCGCAGTTTAGTCTACCTAGAGTCATTCTCTTTGACCATAGACTGGACAGAAGGCCTATACTTGAAATATTGTTTTTATATATAAATCCAATTTGTAAATGCCAGCATTAGGTCATTTATCAGTGACACAGTTTTGAGATTTATTTACAATACGTTGACTGGTAATTTAGATGAATATATTTGACAGTTTTCGTACATTGAAACTATCCATCTATATAACATAGCCTGGAACTATATTTAGACCATGTTCAATTAACAAAATTTTCCATCTCATTATTCAATTCGAACAATGGTTAATCTTTTACAAGAATTTTCATGATTAGCTACTGATAAAAACATGTTTTTTAAAGACTTAAAATAAAAAAACTTGAAGGAATATAAAATGAGCAATACTGAAATACTTGATAATCTTAACGAGTTTATTTTTATAGTATGGAAAGTATAAAGCAGTGTACTCACTATCAAAATAGCTGGTGTCTTCATCATTTTCTAGTTGCGGTATGAACTCGGCCTTCCTCCTCAAAAGGTTGTTCCAGTCCAAACCACAGAAGTATACGTGATCCTATAACAAGCAACGAATACGTGAGTCTGTCTTTAGACATGCTTTTGTAATTTTGCAGCATGGTGAATACAAATAGTACACTTTTAATTAAATTTAGGTTGATATACGGTAATGTAGAAAAATAGGAGTTAAGTTCAGGGGGTTCGGCGAAGGCTTTGAGGCGTGGTCCGACCGGTAGAGGGCGGCACTTTACTTGCGGAGCTGCAGCGGGAAGGAGGAGGCCGTGTTTTCGGCCGGACGATCAACCTTCTTTCCTGATCTAATTTACCTTGACTTGGTGCGTGCCTCCCGTCCCCAGCCTGTCTCTCGGGTTCCGCGCTAGAAGCTCAGTAATGATAGCCCGAGCTTCCACCGCGATAGGGAAGTCTTCTTCGGAAGGCCACTCAATGTCATCTAGGATAGAAAAGAAGTTTCATATAGGTACTTAAAAAAACTGCTATGGCTCTTTCTTCAAAAGGCCTGTTCAGACATTTACCTACATTTTAAAACTAGCATATTTGATACTGGACTTTAAAAGAGACCATGATTCTCTGAGTTCGTTTCAGCGTTTCTTTCCAGAGGTCCATAAGTGGATTAAAAAACATGTGAAACATCGACTTGTAAAAGTGTCTTTAAAAGATCTATTTACGGAAATTTAACGGACACATTTAATAACGCATGATCTGACGATCTAGGCAGAGCACTATAAATTGCCAGTATAAGCTGACCTGTCTTTGTACGAAAAGCCATATACAATGAGAGTTCCACTTATACTGGATGTTCGTAGAATCCTCAAAAGTGGTCATTTTAGCACCCCTGGTCTGTAGTGACTACTTATCAAGTTTATGAATGAGAACATAAAATAAACATTTATATTTATAATCTTCTGATGGCTTAGAATACAAAACTTTAAGTAACTTTCCATAGAAAGCCCACAAACAAAAACACATGTCACTAGGAGGCGGTGAAACGCGGGCGTTTCGGGACTGTCTATAATGTAAAAATGACGTTAAAAAATACTATCCAGTACTCTATCTTGAATACATTATTTTGACTTTGAGTTTGATTCATATAAATCCGTTTAATATTTAGTCTCACCATTGACAGTGTGAGCGAACAGCTCCTCAGGCGTGTCTCCAAAGAAAGGCACGCATCCCACCAGGAATTCGTACAGAATGATGCCCATCGACCACCAGTCCACCGGCTTGCCATAGCCCTATAAACAAAATAAGAAATAATACTGGATATAAGTCTCATTCTAATAAGTTAAGATTTGCTCAAAACTTTATATACATTATATAGGTATAAAATAATGTACGGAAGGCTTCTGGCACAGGCATTGTTATATGCCTAAAAGGAGCTGCCTACACTTTGGCTTGTAAAGAAAATACCTGTTTATGTAATAAAGAAATTTTGTATTTGTATTTTGTATTTGTATATTCCTCAACGTAATTATCGCCCTTTCGGGAGATACATCTGAATGATTGCCAACTTAGACTAGCTTGGCAAGTACTGGCTTCCCTCGAGGCGACTGACCCCCCCTGAATAGAGATGAACTATAGATTTACGTCATTAGAATAAAATTTCTTCTGGACTTTATGATGTCAACAATGAGGGTAAAAAATTATCAACTGCCGAAATTATAAATGATACCTCAGAATGTGTATACATAGTGTTATAATTATTTTCAGAGGGACCTCCAAGTAGTAGCTTTTATATTGTATTGCTAATTTTTTTATGATGTTGAGTGACGATGCGTTTGACGTCATTATTTTTTTAAAGCGGGTCGTATCTCCTTGGTAGCCAAAATAAATATATTTTGGATTTTTGCAAATTGTACGGTCGCCAGCACATCAAGTTCCACAACATGTCAAATTTTCTCAGTCGATTTCGTACTTAATCATCAATATTTAAGGTTTAAAATCATTTGGAGAAATTTGTCGGTTTTGTATAATTAGAGAATACCTACTTGGCTAAGGTCTTACCTGTCGTAGTATGACTTCCGGCGCGATGTACTCCGGTGTTCCGCACACTTGTTTATCAGAGAACTGTCGAGCCTCACGGTCCGCATACTCTTCATACAAGTTCGTTGCCACTGCGATACATTCAATATATCAAAAATAAGTTAAAATACTGGTTTCTAACACTTACGCGAATATGAGACATTGAAATAAAACTACTTTTTACGGATTTTATCGCGTTATATTGATATTTTTAAATTCCCGACGTTTCAGATCCTTTACAGCATCCATGGTCACGGGTGGACTGAGGTGTTGGTCGTCCTAATGTCAAAATTATCAACAGCTACCCTACATTTTGTTGATTATTATTTATGCCGGTCACGCAGAATGAGCTCACCGTATCCTTAGGTCTCGCAGTCTTGTGCTTAGATTTAATGGAATCTATGATGGGGTTCCAAGCTAAAAATTACCAAGGCATACGAAAATCTACTTCCTGATAATATTGTTATTATGAAAGTATTTTACGGTACGTTGTTAGTTTTGCAATCACGGCTATCAACTTATATCGGCTGAAAGCTTTTGGATGATATTTTGCATGTGTGTGTGCGTGTGTATGTTGGAATCTTATTTGTAACTATGTATGTGTGTGTATGTTTGTATGCGTATGAATGTTTAACTAACTGAAGATAATTAAAATCATGCCACATTAGTCTCGTGTTCCTAAACGCAACTGCTACGCTAGAGATCCTGGGTTCGATCCCCAGGTCGAGCAGTGTTATTGGTTTTTTCTAGGAAATTCTCAGCAGCAGCTCGGAGTTTGGATTTGTGTCCAGTTAAGAGGATAGTATCCGCTTCGCGCCCCATACAAACGCAGTTTGGCCCTTGCTTGAATTTTAAACAATGAAAGTCATTGAAATTTTGCAGTAACAATCTTATCATTAATATACGTGTTTCTGTAATATAAAATTTCATTTCAATATACGGTTAAAAAGTTACACGAGCTCAAAGATTGGCAATTTTCGTTGAAAAACGGCCCAACTTTATGCTAGTATTTCTCGACAATGTATCAATACAGAAACATTCTGATTCGAAGGAAACCCAGATAATATAGTGAATATTTTTTTACAAGATTTTTTTTTACATATTAGCAATATTATAGGAGTAATCTCCAAAATTCGGAACATACGAAATACGCGTGAAAATGTTGTTGTTTCTCCTCTCGGGCACGCGTTCGCATCGCGAGGGATAGAGACAGCGACAACTGTGCAACATTGTTGCGTTCGCGAGGGACACTCCTCTTAATGGCAACAGGCTCGCCCCCTATTACATGAGGCCTTAACATAACGGCGAAGTGTGGGTGTACATTAGTACACCTCTGTCTAACCCTTCGGGGAATACAAGCGTGATGGTATGTAAGATAATTAAAATTTGGATAGGAACAACGTTTGTTGGGTCAGCAAGTAAAACTTAATAAATACTCACATGACATGAGCCCCATTTTGCTGAGTCCAAAGTCTGTGAGTTTGATGTGACCGGTTGCCGTTATTAATAAACTGTAACAAAAACACATTAATCAAAAATCATCGTAAACAACAACTACAAAAAATCGTTAGGTTTTATTATTTTTTAGAGAAAGCTTACTAGCAATGTGGGTAAGCTTAGCCACTTAGTTTACGTAAGTACGTACGTTACGTAATATATCTACTATTTGTACGCTCGTAGTTAACCTTTATTTACGTTAGTAACGAGTTTTCTCAGTAAGTGTTTTTTTTAATATTCAGGGTAGGCCTACGCTTGACCGCCAGTTCGCCTAATGTGAAGCGATACTGCGATGGAGCGCGCTTGCCTAGGAGAAACCGATTCACTCGTGATTTAAAGACATCCAGATTATCCACCCGGGATGACCCACTCCGGAAACTCATTTATATAAAATAAAGTAAAGTAAAATTATTTGAAACCACTTAAGTTTACATTTTACACAGAAAAACGTAGACAGCTACAAAAGCAGGTAGGTATAGCTAACTTGAATAATAGATAAAAACTGTCCATCACTCTATAATTATTAATAATTAATTGTAAACTTCTTTATTGGCGTATTGCTAAGTTTATTTCAATTCTACATATGAACTGTCAGCTGTGAAGTTTCCTGTATGAATAAATAAATAAATAAAAGTAAGATACTGGGCGCAGCTGTCACCGCTCAACTCGAAATATTACACATAGACATTGTTCCAGACTTCCCAAAGTAAGTTAGTTAAAATTTACTGTAATTCTACTTGAGAAAATAAAAAATTTTTTGCATGTTTTGTAACGATCGGATTAAATTTCAAGGCACAGTTAGTACAGTATGTAGGCTAACTTGTCAGGCTTGAGGTCCCGGTGCACGATGCCGTAGGAGTGCAGGTACTCCACGGCCAGCACGGCCTCGGCGAAGTAGTGGCGCGCCATGTCGGGCGGCAGCGGGCCAGCGCGCAGCAGCGTGGCGCAGTCCCCGCCCTCCACGAACTCCAGCACGAAGCACAGGTGGCGCTTCGTCTCGAACGAACAGTACATCGTTACCTGGATACATCACAAACAAATATACATGGCTCTATGCCCGGTTATTTATTTTACGCCCAAAATGCCTTAAAATCTATCTATAAGATGGACAAATAACATACAGTTTGTTCGAAATAAATCTGCTTGTTTTAAGTTATTCTTTCCGAACTATCGCGCTGGTAAAATCGCTTAGTTAAGTGTTTTTATACATTAATATCGAATGTGGAACATATACGACCCCAATTGTCTTATTTTTTAAAAAGCTTACTAGCAATGTGGTTCGCTGCTATTGCTAGTATTCTTGTTAACCCCTCCTGTGGGTCCCTTGTGGGTCCACGTCGGTGCAATGGGTGGGTTTTGAACCGGCAACGACGCCCTAGCCATTAGGCTACCGCCGCTTAACTATAGATGAATCAAAGCCTACTAACATCTAATAGGGCATTTCTTATTTACGCCCAAAATGCCTTAAGATCCATCTATAAGATGCGTTTATGCCAAAGCATTTTTTTTAATACCCATCTCTACATACAACATTCAAGAATTTATTTATTTATTTATAGGTACTCCAACGACTTATCCACTATTACAACTTAAAGAAAAAAAAAAACATTAATATAAATAACAAGATTGTGGTGAATTCGTCACTTATAGAAGTACACAGCGTTGGCACAAAACATTAGATTGTATTGAAAAATTAATTTAAATTATTTTATAACAATTATAATTGAAATTAATATTAAAATCAAAATAAATATTAAAATCAGATACACATTAGATTAAATTAAAATAGATAACAAAATCAAAATAAAAATAATTGATAGATGGGTGAAAAAGCGAGTGCAATAACTACTTATTAAGTTATAGAAAGGCATGATATAAAATCAGGTTAGTTACGTAGGTTATTCGTCGATAGCGAGAGATAAAATCTTTTTGCGAAATAGGGGAAATGAGTCTGAATAGATATCGATATTCTTGATGTTTATTTTATTGTAGTTAGCCAATAATCGATTCATGGGGGCAGTCTGGCTAAGGTTGGTTCTAAATGAGGATATGGCAAAGGTTTTTGTTTTACGTTTAGATCTAGTTGTGGTGCATCTTGGTACAATTATATTGATTTCGGATAATAGCTCAGGTACAGTAACCAAATTATGTATGAGTTTATATAACAAGAACTGATCAAACGAGCTTCTACGTTGTTCCAATGAAGTCATATTGAAATGGCTAAGTCTATGGGAATAATCAGCATCTCGAGGGCAACCCGAGCATCTAAACCGCATATATCTAGTAAAGCTCTTCTGTATACGTTCAATCCTATTGATATGGACACGATAAATGGGGTTCCAAACTGGAGATGCGTAATCTAGAATGCTTCTGACAAGAGTATTGTACAGAACTTTAAAAGTTGATATGGACCGAAATTCTGAGCAAGTTCTCTTCACGAAACCCAACATTCTTGATGCTTTGGCGACAATTGCATCAATATGGCTGACAAATGAAATTTTTTTGTCGAGTTGAACGCCTAAGTCACGAATGCTGTCAACCTTTTGTAGGGAAACTCCATTTATTGTATAGGATGATGGCCGTGTGTTCTTGTTCCGCGTAAAAGTCATGTGATAGCACTTGCTCGCATTGAGTGTCATCATATTTTGTTGACACCATTCAAATATCGCATCCAAGTCCTCCTGAAGAAGCATAATGTCCGAATCCGTCTTGATCTCCTTGTACATTTTCAAATCGTCTGCAAACAATGAACATTTGCAGTGTCTCACTGAATGAACGATGTCATTGACGAAAATAAGAAAGAGAATCGGGCCCAGGTGGGATCCCTGGGCCCGTAACCCCTTACAACCACTCTTTGTCTCCGTTCAGACAGATATGACTCAAACCACATCAGTAGTTCGCCGAATATACCAAACTTTTCGAGCTTCATAATTAATAATTTATGGTTGACCTTGTCAAAGGCACTACTGAAGTCAGTATAGATTGAGTCGACCTGTATGCGGGAATCTAAAGATTTACAAATGTCATTAATATAAGGTACCAAGTTGGTTGTAGTGGATTTGCGAGTACAGAATCCGTGCTGTTGTGGTGCTATCTGTGATTTAATGTGGGAAGCTAAAACAGGACACACAAGCGACTCGAAAAGTTTTGCGAACACGGAAAGAAGTGATATGGGACGATAGTTTGTTATATTATTTGGTTCTCCTTTCTTAAATATCGGGACCACGTTTGCTATTTTCCAAACGGAGGGAAATTTTGAAGATTCAAGTGAATAATTGAAGATTAACTTAAGTGGGAGAGATAGGTAAACTGCGCATTTCTTGATAAACAGTGGGGGTAGCCCGTCTGGTCCTGGGCCCTTGTAAATATCGAGTTTTCTCAGTTCCTTTAGTATGTCTCTTTCAGTGAACGTCAATTTACCCAACGCGAATTGATAGTAATTATAATTGCCACTACGTTGACAATTCTGGATAACTGATGGTGAAAAAGTAGATGCAAAATGTGTGGCGAATTGTTTGTGTTCGGGCGGCCTTTTATGTTCCGCCTTAACGTTAGATATGAGTACGTGTGCTCCTTGCGCTTACGTTTTTCGCACTGGCGCGGCATGGGCGCGCGCCGGTCTCCTTCCTGCTCGCCCCCCGCGCTCCCTTCCTCCCGCCGAATTGTAGGTATTATGCCGTCGCGTTAACATCCTCCCCCCCTTGAAAGCTCCTGCTTTCAAGCTCCGTGGGAAGGGGGCAGACCTTATTTAAGGCCCTCTTGATGATACCCCTTGATGTGGTAAAGTCAGCCACTCTGCAGACTCCGTCAGTTCCAGGGTACAAGCGCTGGACTCGGCCCAGCCTCCATCTTAGTGGTGGTGTGTTATCCTCCTTAAAGACAACCAGGTCTCCTATCTGAATCTCTTTCTGCGTTAAGCGCCACTTTGCGCGCTGCTGCATCTCTGCTAGATATTCCTTCTGCCATCTGTGCCAAAAATGCTGTCGCAGCTGTTCAATTTTTTGATATCTATCGGGATTCCTGGTAAGTATCGGAGGTGACGGCAGCGAAGTTAAGGGCCGTCCCACAAGGAAGTGTCCCGGGGTAAGAGGGGAATAGTCAGTTGGATCGGACGACAAAGGAGTAAGGGGCCGGGAGTTCAGGATGGCTTCAATTTGGATGAATAAAGTGCCTAGCTCCTCAAACGTCAAACTCGCATTACCCATAATCCGCTTAAGATGGAATTTGGCCGACTTGACGCCGGCTTCCCAAATGCCGCCGAAAGTAGGGGAATATGGCGGGCTAAAGATAAATTTGATACCCTCCTCATTAGAGAAATCATATACTGAATTAAGACTGGACTTAAGTACTCTACCCAACTCATTATTTGCTCCAACGAAATTGGTCCCATTGTCGCAATAAACCGTATGAGGTTTACCCCTTCGTGATATAAAGCGGCGTAAACTAAGAATAAAAGCGTTAGTAGAGAGATCACTTACGATTTCTAGATGTATCGCCTTAGTTGAAAAACAAACTATAACATTAAGATAACATTTTGTTATTCTATTTCCTTTACCCTTCTTGCTGGATATAAGGAATGGTCCAGCGAAATCGACGCCACATACTTGAAACGGATATTGAGCCGTGACTCTGTCTGCAGGCAAGTTGCCCATCAGTGGCGTCATAGTTTTACCGCGTAGTCGAGTACATACAACGCACCTTCGAACAACGCTACGAGCTAAATGCCTACCTCCTACTGGCCAGAACTGTTCGCGTACTGAGCTAAGTAATAACTGCGGCCCAGAGTGCAACAGACGTAGGTGCTCGTCCTCCAACACGAGCCGGGTGAAGTGGTGTTTACCGTCCAGGAGGATTGGGTGCTTTTTGTTGTAATCACAGGCGGCGTGTTGAAGGCGACCACCCACTCTGAGCACGCCGTCACCGTCAATGAAAGGAGATAACTCTAAAAGGTTAGATTTAGAATTAAGATTTTTATTTAAGGTAAGTATGTTTATTTCTTTAAGGTAAGACTGACGCTGAGCCAGCTTGATAAGGTAAGTTAATGATAATTCAATTTCAGTTAATTGTAAATGACCTATTATTTTATTTTTTGGATGTTTACAATTATTTATAAAGCGTAGAATGTATGCCATAATTCTTTTTAATTTACTTATCTTAGAATAATTATGAAACTTAATTATTTGTGACTGTTCAATGTTAGTAGCAGTTAATGTTAAAGAATCACTAGGTTGTGTTTTAGTTTCAGGTAAGTTGCTACAAATGGAACCTATATTTTTTGGCCATTCCGATTCCTGTTGTAATAGAAAACTAGGACCGTGCCACCATAAACTTAAGCCTTGTAGCTGGTTGGGTTCTACTCCTCGAGAGGCTAAGTCAGCGGGATTTAACGAAGTTGGTACATGTCTCCAAGATTCTCTCTTTGTAAGCTCATGAATTTCATTAACCCTGTTACAAATAAAGGCCTTGAGTAATTTTGGTTGTGTTCGAATCCAACCCAGCACTACGGATGAATCAGTCCAGAAGACCTGGCGCTGTATTGTGCATCGTAATGAGCTACATACCCTGGCCGCGAGTCGTGCGCCCAGCAGCGCTCCGCATAGCTCAAGCCGCGGGATAGTGGTTGTTTTCAGCGGTGCTACGCGAGTCTTGGAACATAATATGTTTACATATACATTATTAGCGTTATCTAAAGTCCGCAGGTATACACAAGTTCCATAAGCCTCTTGGGATGCATCGACAAAACAATGAAGTTCAATTAACACTGATGAAGAACATAAAGCGTGTCTGGGTACCTTAATGTTTGCTAAAATTTGTACATTTGAGACAAATCTCTCCCAAATTATCTTAATGTCATTTGGAACTTGTTCATCCCAACCTAGTTTTAAAACCCATAGTTTTTGTAAGAGTATTTTAAGCTTGATTGTGCACACACTAAGCATGCCTAACGGATCAAATATTTTGCATGTATTCGACAATATTGAGCGTTTTGTAGCGTTATTAGCTACCTTATCTAATTGAACTGAAAACTGGAGTTTATCCGTATCAGGAAACCACAACAATCCTAATACACTAGATTGTTTATTTAATTCTAAAGACTGTGATGACGGAAAATCATTTACAAAAACTTGTGGACAGTTCGTGCGAAACTTATGTATCGGAAAACAAGCTGATGCAAGTATATCGGTTACTGACTTGTATATATGTCTTAATTCACTTTCAGTTTCAGCCCCACTTAATAAATCATCTAAATAAAAATCATGATGTATAATTTCAGATACAACCTTATCCTGACATTCTTTTGCTAACTGTATTAAGCATCTTGTACTAAGAAATGGAGCGGAAGCTGTTCCGTATGTAACGGTATTTAATTGTAATGTGTCGATAGGCTTGTTTACATCATCCCTCCAAAGAATCAACTGCAGATGGCGCTGCGAACTGTCTACCATAATTTGTCGGTACATTTTTTGTATGTCACCGGATAAAACGAATTTATGTTGCCTAAATCTTATCAAAATATCAAACAATTCATCTTGAACTACAGGCCCTATGTATTGAATATCGTTCAGAGATTTTTCAGATGAAGTTTTAGCACTGCAGTCAAAAACAACCCTTAATTTGGTGGTTTCGCTGTTTTCACGAAGTACAGCATGATGTGGCATAAAGTAGCCAAAAGAAGGTTTATTAATTTTACTTAAGTGACCTAATTCCCTGTATTCATTAATAAAATCGCAGTATTGTTTTTTAAAGACTGTATTATTAGTAAACCTTTTTTCAAGATTAAGAAAACGTTTCTTTGCCATATTAAATGAATCACCAAGTGATGTTTCAGGTGGTTCACTAAAGGGTATTTTTACACAAAATCTACCGTTTTCTAGGCGCTGTGTATGGTCCATAAAGTGTTTTTCACATATGTTATCATTTTGTGAATAAGGAAGGACCGTGGAAGAAACCTCTTCAAGTTCCCAGAACTTAGCAAGATCCTTACTAATTTGTTTAGTAAAATTGCACTGAATATCAAGTGGTTTTTTAGTTTCTTCGAAACTACCTATTGGCCCTGCTACTAGCCAACCTAGCCTAGAGCTTTGAAGTATAGGCTTGTCAGTACCCAACCTTATTTTATTTGAAGTAATAATATCAAAGAATATGTCAGCACCGAGTAAAAGATCTACTTCAGATGGGCAATGAAAACCCGGATCAGCCAGTTGTATATCATTAGGTAAGTTTAATTCTAAGACATCAATGTTACTATTGGGTAAATAACCGGTTATTTGAGGTACAACTAAGCACTTAATAATTGTGGAGAATGAACTTGTTAATGAATTTAAGACAAGCTCACAAGAATCTGAGATATTAAACTGAACATTATTAATTCCGGTAATGCACACAGGCTGTGTGTTAGTTGATGTAAATCCTAACTTATTTTTCATGTTCTCAGTCAGGAATGAAGACTGGCTACCTGCATCCAGGAGCGCTCGAGCAATGTAAGTTTTATTATTTAACTTATTAGTTACATTCACTAAAGCAGTACAGAGAATAACTTGCTTACTCAATAAGGCCGAACAGGATGACACAGCACCTGTTGTCACTGTAGCACTTAAGGTATTATTGTTACTATGTTCTGACTGTGTGTTTGATGTGTTATGATTTAATGTTATATTTGTATGTAATAATGTGTTATGTTTCTGATTACAGATTTGACAGGTGCCGAGGCGACATCGCTCAGCTTTATGACCCCTGCGCAAACAATTGGAACAAAGGTGTAACTTCAAGACTTCATTCGATCTACCTTCTACGTTCATGTCTTTAAATTTAGTACATTCTGTTATCCGATGACCTAGGTTACACACTGGACATATAGGGTTATTCAGAGGTTTTCTTACAGCAGAAGCAGAGAAGGCTCGCGTTGTTCGAGGATGATTAAACTTATTTTCAGGTTTATCGCTCTTATTAAATTGCATCGTTTCAAGTATGTCTGCACGACCCCGCAAGAACTGCATGAAATCAACTAAAGAAGGTAACTCAGATAAACTATTTTTATATTCTTCCCACTTCCTACCTGTTGTGGGATCTAGCTTTGTAGACACCATGTAAATTACAATAGTATCCCACTGATCAGTTGGCTGACCTAATGTATTAAGCGCCCTTAAGTTCTTTGATACATGATCAATGATAAAGCGAATAGAACGATAAGATTCCTTTGTAATACATTCAATATTAAATAATGCTTTCAAGTGGTTATTAATGAGAATCTTTTTATTATCGAAACGTTCACATAGTAATGACCATGCAACTTTATAATTGTTTGAGGTAAACTCAATCGACTTTATCACGACAATGGCACCACCCTCAAGTGAGGATCTTAAATAGTGAAACTTATTGATATCCGGTATAGACTCATTTGAATGTATAATAGAATCGAAGGTGTCACGGTACTCCAACCACTTAAGGTAATTTCCATCAAAGGATGGTAGTTTTATAGTTGGTAATTTAATGTTATTAAAGTGACCATGACAACTTTCATTGCTAGAACATACAGTTTTTGCACCTTCGGTTCTCTGTTCATCGTTACTAGAGTGAGAATCAATAATTTCTTGGGCTGCTGAGATGAGAGTATAAAATTGAGATTCTATTGAGTCTCTTTCATCAATCTGCTCTTCTACATTCAATGATAACACTTCTATTTGACTTTGAATAGAATCAAATTCAGATAAAAGAGATTGTAACTTAGTTAAACGGAGCCCTAACTCCTTAATCTGTTGGTTAGTTATATCATTAACTTTAATTTGACTCAAAATAGAAATATGATCTTTAAACTTTGTTAAACGCATTTTATATGTACCTCTTTGTTTCACTAATTCTTTCATGTTACTATCTACGCGTTTCTCTTCTCTCCTCTCAGCTTCCCGTTGATGTTTAGGTTCAGACATTTTACTTATTACGCAAATAAAGTGAACAAATAAAGAGTTTAGGTAAAGTAATCTGTGCACTCAAACCCAAAGACGACACAATGCTCGGTCCAATCACGAAGGCTTGGAGACAGCATAAGCGTCACCAGGTCAGGGCAGTCCAAGTCCACGAACACCACAACAAGAACACGCTACTCGGCCTCACACGCGCCACAATAGCAGCCGGCGGCCCGGCGTCACTGGAATGTTCGTTAGGTATTTGTGAGAATTTGAAATCAATATTTGATTGAATAATGAATACCTATTATCGATGGTGGATTGGATTTATGAACATATTATGTTTATGTAGCTTTAAAATGAGCTTCGGCTGTGCATATAAGCAGTGAAAACCCCAATCATTTAATTTTGATATAGCCACTAAGTAGGTAGTTAGTAAGGTCAGAGAGTAGCCTTACGTAATAATAAAATATCAAATGCAATGGCTCAAGAGTAAACTTGTGATTATAAATCACAGAAGTAGGTACAATGCCTATGCAGATTAGGTAGTTCTAGAATCTTAGCGGAAGCCAACCAAGTAGGTAGGTACCTAATAAAATGGCGTGGCTGTAAAGAGAAAATAATGTTGTTCGCTGTGATAGGTGCCTATACGGGTACCTAATGAATATGCGATGCACCTTGTAACGTCTATATATACTTCAAGAATATAGGTAGGTGCTGAAATAGCAATAAGCGGCTCCCTGTTTAGGTAAGGTTAGTCGCTATAGGTAGTTAGCACGTGTTATGGGCACTTATGTCGCGCTGTAAAGACAAGCACTATTCACCAAATCAAGTTTAGGTAGGTATAAGGAAATAAAGGAAAGATATGGAACAGACTACTTCCCTTAGGTAAAGCGATGCCACGACGACGCCTTGTTCTTGTCAAGCCTTGCTCGTATAGGTATTTCACGACGAGCTCGTCCGTCACAATCACAAATCCTCGTGTAGGTCGGTAATCCTTTTTATGTATGTTAGTTCCAGTCCTGTCACGGTCGCCAATTGTTCGGGCGGCCTTTTATGTTCCGCCTTAACGTTAGATATGAGTACGTGTGCTCCTTGCGCTTACGTTTTTCGCACTGGCGCGGCATGGGCGCGCGCCGGTCTCCTTCCTGCTCGCCCCCCGCGCTCCCTTCCTCCCGCCGAATTGTAGGTATTATGCCGTCGCGTTAACAGTTTGCTTATTTCTTCACCTGATGTTGCTACATTCGGCACCAAGTGCATAGTGTTTGGAATGTCGCTGGATTTAGATTTTTTGGTTTTCACAAAGGACCAAAAGAGTTTAGGGTTTTGTGTGATATTTTTCTCGATGTTGGTTACATACGTTTTATAGCAGTCCTTGATCATTTTTCTAGCGCGAGCGTCAAGAATTTTGTATTCAAAGTTATCTCTTGGATTTTTATATTTTTTGTAGCGAACCCTAGTTTTTTCTTTCTCATTAAGAAGTCTTATGAGACCTTTGGAAAACCATATTGGAAATTTACTGTTAGGTGCTTTTGACAGAGGAACGCATTCATTGATAATATTTTCAATATGCGTGTACAGCATCAGAACCATGTCGTCGATATCAGTCAGTTCGGAAAATATTTGTAACCAATCTATGTCTCTTAATTTCATATTAATTGAAGTGTAGTCAGCATGTTTGAAATTAAATTTTGAAGTGATTTTATTTTTCAAAAGAGCTGGTTTGATATTATTAATAGTAATCTCAAGGGGTGGGTGATAAACGTCTACTTTGACCAGTGGACTATTGCACTCGCTAACACTTCCACCGTTAAAGTTAGAAAGAATAAGGTCTAGGGTTTTATTATAACAATTCTTAACGGAATTTAGTTGCGACATATTGTTTTCTGACAGGAAGTCTATTAGAGAGTAGCCAAGATTATTCATATAATTAGTTGGGATAGTACAAGGGGAATGAACGAGAGTATTGTCTAAATCCCAGTTGATGAAGCTGAGGTTAAAGTCTCCCGCTATAATAGTATTATCTCCCGAAGATTCCATTAATGCAGATACTCTATTTAAAAATGAATCGAGTAAGACTTGTTGAGTTACAGGTAAATGGCGCAGATATTCAAATTACGCTGGGTTTTCCCGTTATTAGTTTTAAGTCTAATCCAAAGAGTTTCGATATCTGATTCCCAATTTCGCATACGTACAGAATCAATAGACTTAGATACTGCGATCAGAACTCCTCCGCCTTTCTTGCTTCCCAGGACAGTTGAGGCTCTATCTCTTCGATATACACGATACCTTGAGTCGAAAATTTCTCCATCATTTATGCTATCATCCAACCACGTTTCTGTTCCGATTATGACATCGTAGCTGCCTAGGTGTGCGGCAGTCCTAATTGAGTTCAGTTTAGTTTTCAGTCCTCTGAAGTTCTGGTAGTAAAGAGTGAATTTAGAAGAATGGTACAAGGTATTTTTGCATAACAATTATCAGAATCATAGTAATGCAATGGCTTCCATGCTTTTTATGTGTTTTGCTTGGTGGCCATCGGCTTTCCTGATGAGAACTTTCCCGTCGCGTACCCAAACATATGAATATCCCTTTTCACGTGCTGCTTTTCTAGTAGCTGCGTGAATTTTCTTGTTCAAAGGCGACAGGTGTTCCGATACAAAAACCGGTTTAATAGGGCCTCCATAACCCAGATGATGAGAACTAAGTTTTTCTTTAGGATGTTTTCTATTGAATTGCATGACAGATGTTAAGACTGCATCTCTCAGTAATGTACTCCGTAATTTGACGACCACTGCTCTTGGGTTCTTGTTTTCAGGGTCTAATTTCCTCACGCGTACTGCAGTTAAGATTTCGTCCTCCACGATTGGGCTAGATATTACATTCCCGATTTGTACAATTGTCTTTACTAGATTTTCTGCCTTGTTTTCTGGTATACCATTAATTTCAAGGTTTTGCTGGCGTGAGCTTTGCTCTATTAGGTTCACTCGCGACGACAAATCAGAGACCATATCCTTCAGGATCACATTGTCTTTAATAAGGCTTTTGTTACTGGTTTTGCATGCGTCGAGTTCGGTTTTAATACGGTCAAACTCGTCGCTCATGAAATCGACAGAGTGCTTTAAATCACGGAACAATTCTTTAATTTCTCCTATTTCTTTATTGATACATGTCTTTATGTTTGTTGAGACCTCAGACGCCAAGACTGAACGTATTTCTTGGCGAATTGTATCCAGTAGTTCCATTGTGTTGGTCTGGTGAAAGTCTATGCCAGGAGAGCAATCGGTCCGTGGGCGTTTCGGTCTCACGCATATATTAGACCTATTCGGTGTGCTAGCGAGGACTGCAGGTATGTTATGTTCTGACTGCACTTGAGGTGGGTTTTCAGTCTCACCATCTTTTGGAGGAGTGCGAAGCATCGTAAGATTCAAAGATGTAACAAAATGTGAATATTATACTGTTTTTATACTCGTTGATATTAAACAGTAATAATACTTAGCGCACTAGATCCAGTTTCCACTTTGAAGATGGCGCTTCAGCAGGAATGTTTGGCGCACTGTATATTGTTTAGCCTATGTAGATGGCGCTTGAGTAGGTATTTCTAGGCGCACTGTATTGTTAGTCTGTATTAATGGCGCCTCGGCTCGTAATGCTCACTGGCGAGAAATAATGAACTGGAACGCGCCCCGTATTAAATGCGCTTATGTTGGTAGCGCAGCCGGTCACGAAAGTATGTTGATTTAAAATATGAGAAAAAACGAATTTTGAACACTGTTATTTTATCCAGAATGAAAGAAAAAATAGTTATAGGGCATTTTATGAATGTTTGGTGGTAAATTTTAATCACTTCTAATTACTATTGTCCAATCTATGCCGTTTCACACTCACAATAAAAAGTTATTGACACTTTCACTATGCACTTGGAAAATGTTATTATAATCGTTCAGAGTTGATTGGAGTGCTAGAAAATGATATCACAGAATATATATCTGGTTAACAACGCACTGCAAGTACTTTTACTTAGATTAATATAGTTTTCCAGGAAAATAATAGTTTTTAAAATCAGAGCCAATGTTTACAAACTAATTAGTGTTGCCAATGAGAAATGCCAAGAATGTTGTTTATATAGTTAAGATAAGGCTCTGTTGCGTTCACTTAAAGAGGCCTACGTTCAATAGTGGACGAATAAGGGCTGCTGATACACTAATAAAACATCTAAATAAAATTCGCGAAAAAAAAAAAAAGGAAAATAGTTTTCTCATAAATTTTGTATTTATACATTCTGGGGCGGTACGAAGTTTGCCAAGCCAGCCAATAATCTATAGAAGAGTTCCATAATGATGAAATCTATACTGGCTGATACCCTACACTCCGCCGATCCTAAATTATCCTAATAAATTGCGATAAGAGGGGTGAACGATGATGAAATGACGACCACGAACCGGTATAAGTATCGCAGAGCTGCACTTAGAAGTATCCTGGTTATAATGTAAGCTGGTACCAAGAGGCTGAAGTTAGTGGCAAGTGTTTTCGATTGCAGACATCTACCAGGTGATGTGTATTGGTTCTATTTGGGATATAGAACAATAATCTTGATCAAATTCAATGCGTTTTTTTATACAATTCACTATGGCGACGAGCAAGCGGCCTACCTCATGGTAAGAGACAACTGCTGCCCACAGACTCACATCCTATTATCGCCATAATGTACCAGCGAAAAAGTAACGCCTTTTATTTTAAAAGAGTGTCCATGGAGTTTTTTGCCGGATTCATCTCCATAGGATCAACTTTTTGGAACCGTGCAACTAGAGTCAATAACGTTTCAAAAACGGTTGTAAAAGCTTATTTGAAATAAAACGTTTGATTTGCTTATTCTTTTAGAATGATCTGAACAACGCGAAGAAAGCACAACCAACCATTAGGGAAAAGAGAGAGAAAGTTAAAGTCCTGTTATCGGCATAATGTACCAGCAAATTATGTTAAAACAATATATTTTAAAAGAGTGTCCATGGAGTTTTTTGCCGGATTCATCTCCATAGGATCAACTTTTTGGAACCGTGCAACTAGAGTCAATAACGTTTCAAAAACGGTTGTAAAAGCTTATTTGAAATAAAACGTTTGATTTGCTTATTCTTTTAGAATGATCTGAACAACGCGAAGAAAGCACAACCAACCATTAGGGAAAAGAGAGAAAAAGGACAGGAAGGGGGTTGAGGGAGGAATTGTGCCTCCGGCGCTCTACACCTAACAAAACGCGATAATACCTATGCATACTGCTACTTAACGTCGATATTCTATGGGAGGGTAGTACTTCCCCGGAAGTGCTGACCCATTCATATTAGCATACCAGCGAGATAACTGCCTACTTCCATTACGACCGTTAGTAAGCGTATCTCTTGCCATTTTTTTTTTGTATATATAGTAATAGAAAATTAGATGAAAAAAAAAACATTTTACGTTATTAGTACTCACCACAAATGGATTGTCAGCAAAACTGAGGATGTCCCTCTCAGCAAATGCTTGCTCCACTTGATTCCTGAGTATCAGGTTGTTTTTACTTATTTTCTTCATTGCGTACCTGTAAACATAATTCATTGTATTAGTGGGAACACTGTGAGATTTCACTTGGTAATTGTTAATTTGGTAAAGTCAGTCTTCGCCATATCATATCGGTCGGCAATTAGTTTTTTTTTTAATTACCATAACGTAGTTTTACATATTAACTAGCTAGATGATGCCGTCATTTCCTATCTGAGATGACCTCTTGTAGGGCACTATATGAACGGGTCTCTTGAAGAAAGAGCCATAGCAGCTTTGCATTGATTTGATCTAACTGTCAGTCGTCAGTCAGTCGTAGTCATCGTGTAAGTAGCTCAACCGTTTCTTAGGGAGCTAAATAATTAGCTATGATTTCTATAATAAGGTGGCTAAAGATTTACTCACTGCCTCATTAGTCTAGTGGTCCTCAGCACGACTGCTACGCTGCCTTGGGTTCCATTCCCAGGTCGAGCAGTGTTATTGGGTTTTTCTATGAAATTCTCAGTAGCAGTCGGAATCTGGATTCGTGACCGGTTAATGGCAATAGGCACCCTATTACATGGGACTTAAACATACCCACCAAGTGTAGATGTACATAAGTATACCTCTGCCTTACCCTTCGGGGAATACAGGCGTGATGGTATGTAAAGATGTACAAGGCTTACCTAGTCCTAGTCTGCTTATGCTTAACAAGGTATACAGCGCCGTAAGCGCCGTTTGAGATCAGCTTGATGACGTGGTAGTCGTTTTCGGAGGGCGGGGCGTTGTTTGTCGAGCCCTGCCCACTGGGCGGAGACTGGCGACCCCGAGTTCTGTATAAGCGCAAGGCAATAAGTCAAAAAATACTTTTTTACCTATTGGATTAACAGTCAAATTTAACAATTTGACTGTTATGTAAACTATATTAAAACAATCTTCAAAACAAATGGATCCTAAAATCGACCTTCTCCTCTTACATTTAAAGTTAATATTGCAGTGTTTTGTGTATTCTTTCTACTTACTTCGATGGTGATGTATTCTGTGGAGGTGGAGGCGGTGGGGGTGCGTGTAGTTCTGCCAGCGGGTCCCGTGATAATCCCAGTTTGTGAATTATATACTGAGGGATATCCGTCGTTATACCCTGCAAAATAAGACTCATATAAGCATAGCACATTTTGTTACACTTGAGAATAATTATGCACATTTATACATCAATTTAATGAAATATTTTTTCCTTATAAACATAAACTCAAAGTTCCATAAAGTACATATCGTATGTAGGTGTCGTTCCCAGCAAAATTGAACTCTGATTAGCTAAATATCTCAACTATTTTCACGTTTGTCACTTAAGAAACGAATAAAGAACTTGAACTTGAAAAAGTATATTTTTATAACATTGTATCTAGTAAACTTATCTACTCCAGATAAATAACAAAACTTAAATTATCAAGTTTCACAAATGGCACTAAAATAATACGCACTTTCAAGCATCCAACATGACTTTAATCGATTACTGATGAACAGCACAACTGTTTCATCAAATTTCATAACTGTCACTAAAAGTACCAATGAAGATATGACACAATTTTAAGAATTACGCGACTTTTACCAATCCCTGATGAACAAAAACATATTTCATCAAGTTTCACAACTGGCACTAAAAGTACCACTTCATCAACGGACCTGCTGATGTTTAGCGTGACCCTCAGCAGCCTCCAGCAGTCGGTAGAACCTCTCGGGATCGAACTCGAGACACTCGAGTAGTCGTGCCGGTCGTGCCATCGCGAGTATTAGCCGTGTGACTAATGGCGCCACTTGATTACCAGCTTCAGCCGACTTCTCTCGTGTCTGTTAGGAAAGTTGAATAGATAAAAACAATTTGCCTAAATCCAGTCTTAGTGGATACTTGTTACTTTTTAACATAAACAGTGTCTGTCAAAACGGGACACCTGCTGATACCGATGAAAGACATAATGCTTTTTTTTACGTTACAAAAATAATTCAATTTTCTTACAGAATAATAATTACGAATAATGTTTATTTTTTTAACCTTATTTAGCAGTTATAACTATTTATAGTTGTGGGTATTCTCAACATATTTTAGCATAAAAGAAACTGGAACCTGCTTATTATTTTTGATGGAACATATTGTTACTGTCATTTATTCAGCGGTTATAAAAAAAAAAGACACCTCACACTTTGCTACCTGAATAGAATATGTGTTTAACTGTCTTTTTATGGGATAACTCAGCAAACGAGCAGGTGAGCTACCTGATAGTAAGTAGTCATCGCCGCCCGTGGACCAAACGCAAAACCAAAGCAGTTGCAGATGCGTTGCCAAGCCTATTTACGGAAAAGGAAAGGAAAGGGGCTCAGGGGGGAATTGCACTCCTGTCACAGAATTCGCATATTTCCTCCACTGTCTCGATGCTTTTCAACCTATGAATACTAAATACTACTAAATTACTAGTCTGAATAATAGTCACCTCTGCAAGTAACCTGTCCAAGCTGTCAGCCATGTCATAGAAATATGAGCTGGTGACTTGCTTGGACTCAGACTTGTGCAAGCAGTCGCGAGCCATCTCCAGCACCTGCGAACATTAAATAAGCTATTTAAAAATATATAAGAATCATGGTACCTTAAAATTATCAGAGTCGAAGAAAGCGGAGGCACCGTTCAATTTGGGTACCTTCGTTTTCAATGCATCGATTTAGTAATTCACTGAGGCACGTAGTTGTCTCATAAAAAATGATAGATTTTGCATTGTGCGTACAATACGGCGCTGGACGGGACAAGATTTAAAATTTAAATTTGACGGGCCTTATTCCACATGACAAAAAAAACTATTTAGAAAAAGGTTAATTTTACTTATACCATTTTGTCTAAAGAATTAAAGATTAAATACACAAGTGAGCCAACCTGTCGCTGAACAAATCTCTCGATGGGTGGCCGGTCGGGCTTCTTGTCCAACTCCAGTACTTCATCGATCAATCCTCTTAACCTGAAAATTTACATAAGCATAAATATTAAGCTATGGAAATTTTACCCAAATCGACACATAGGTAGAGAAGATGGCAAATAGATTGCAAAGCTACATTATATTTTTTTTTTAAAAAAAAGCTTACAAGCAATGTGGCTCGCAAATTACTAGTATTCTTGTTAACCTCTCGTACTAAGCTAAATGCTTGTTTTACGAGTGGGTTCACGTCGGTAGTGCAATGGGTGGGTTTCGAACCGGCAACCACATGATCGCAAGTCCGACGCCCTAGCCATTAGGCTACCGCCGATTGCAATATGGTTTTATATGTGAGCGTGTTCAAGCCTGTCATTTCTACATTAAATAAGGCTGAAGTATAAATACTTGTCGTCCATCGCCCGCTGCGCCGCCGGGAACCGCGCAGCGAACAGCGCAGACATGGCCGACACCGCGTCATCTCTGGAGCCGGAGCCGCCGCTCGAGCCGCTACCGCCGCCGGTGCGGGACGGCGAACTGTACAACGAATTAAAGGCAATGGTATAAAACAAAGTTGTTTCCGGCTGACTGTCTGTCCCTATGTATGCTTAGATCTTTAAAACTGTAGCGACATCTAGCGCGCTGGATAGCAACTACGTTGAGCAAATCCAGACGCGTCTCGCCTCTCTACGAAACTACGCAACGGATTTTGATGCTGTTTTTTTTAATAGATAGTGATTCAAGAGGATGTTTTATATGTATAAAACATACATGTTATAGTCTGGCAATAAGCTCGCCTCATATCACATGGTACATAAAACATACCGGTGAAATGTGACTGTACATCACATCGTACATCTCTGCCTAATCTTTCGGGAAAAGAAGGCGTGATGTTATATTATGTTACCGTCAGTATCTTTGGTGTCTTTATGAAACAGCGGTAACGATAGCCACATTGATTTGAACTGTAGGGAATGCCGCCATTTACAGAGTACATAATTATCCCATTAACTTATCTAATACCCATAGTTAAGTACTGCAAGATGCTACTGCCAATTTGTTTCTCGGATTCGAGCTCAATATCTCACGCTTAACAGCATGTGTGAGTTAAATAATAATAAAAAATGTCTACAGATAATGTTCTTACTGAATTTAAAGCATATACTTAACATAACACCTTTATAAACACATAATGCATACTGTAAACTCTAAGTTACATCACAGTATATCCACAGCGTGGTAAACAACGCGGTTGCCAAGATTCCTAGCATTTGTCGCGGTGTCTCGTGAGTCATATACATTTGGTACAGTCAACGTCAAAAAAATGTATCGTCATGTAAAACGTTGTGATAAGTATGCCCAATATCACATAAACAAATCGAAATTAGGTACTGGATCTCGCACTTTCAAAAAGTAAAAATTAATGGTACAATGCCAGCACGTTCAAGTTACCACAAAATGACAAATTTTCTATGTTGATTGTGAACTTAATAAATTTGACACTTTTGTATAACCTGATGTGCTGGCGACTGTACCAAAAATATTTATATCTTAGCAGCTATACCTATTCAACGTTATTAAATTTTAATAATAATTTGTCCTATTTTTAATGTGTCCCTACTTCAAATTGAAATTAAATAATCAGTCGCAGTTCCGTGGCACCTATAACCTTTGCACGCCCCGAGGGGCAGAATATAAGCTACAAATAATAATTTGATTTGATTTGTCAATATGCTCGCCCGCACTAGCGGGTTTTTTACCCACATTTTGCTAGTATCTTTAAGTAATAACATGGCACTTAAAGATACCAGCAAAATGTGGGTGTACGTCATTGTACCTCTGCCTAACCTTTCAGGTAGTATTAATATTGTTAACATTACAACAAGTACTTTTGACTCCGACTGTACCGCGGGACAGCTGACGAGCCCGACGTGTCTAATGCAGTTCACAATTATTTACTCGTTTATTTGGGTATGCGACTGTATGCTATGCCGTAATCGGTGAGGAAGTATGTGTGTATTTTTATACACGAGTATATTCATTCACATAGCACAGTACCTATCTATGCACGGTGATATTTAATACACAGATAACTTTTCAGGGGCTGAAAGTACTCATGACTTTAAACAACTTTCACTATGAGACCAACTATGAAATATCACAAAAAAAAACTTTTTCATCAGTTTTTTTTTTTTCAAAAATGACCCTGTATACATCTATTTAACTACCTACTTCAATTATATCTCTTATTGCCCGGTAGACCATATCTGATTAGGATGCAATATTTACCGGTCGATTTCAAATCATTTGTCTCCCACGGTATATTTGGCCGTATTTGGTTGGACTGCAAGTCGAGCCTATAAACAGCCATGGTTAGGAAAAGGTTAGAACAATTATATGGGGGCTCTTCGCGTCTACCTATAGACCAGGTAAATCTCCAGATTCTAGACTGTAACAGCTCCAAATAAAATACCAATCAAATGGATCTGAAAACAGTCAATCTCAACAAATAAGTATCAGCCTATGCCATGCACTGCTGAACGTAGGCCTCCCCCTAAGAGCGCTAATCATCCCGGTCTTGGGCAGCTCGCATCCATCGGCTGCCAGCCACCTACTTCAAATCATCGGCCCATCGAGTCGCAGGACGTCCCGCACTACGTTTACCCAAGATAAGTATAAGTTTGATGAATACCTGAGACTTCTGCTGCGAACGCGTCGCGCGGGGCTCTGTGGTGAAGGTGCGCGCGCAGCAGTGTTGCCACTTCCACCGCTGTCCGACAATGACGCCCAGTTGTTCATGCCGCTGCCTTGTGAGCTGCTGCAAAAAAAATAGGAGAATATTTAGTATGGAGAGAGTAGCTATGATTTTACAGGAATCTCTAATCACCCCGACTAATCCCGACATTTTTAATTTCTTATGTTTATAGCTCAAAATGGATAACAAAAATCTGGTAGGTAAAAACTACATCGTTGCTTTACAAAAACCGTACTGTGACGGAATAAGAGCGGCCTAAATGGTAAGATCGTGTCGTGTGAAACTGTGAGTATTCGTTACTTAAAGGTATTTCATCCAAGAATTTTATAGATATGTGAAAGAAATTACTTGGACTTTTAGTCTTTTTGTTTTGTCTTACAACTCACCAGCCCTTTGCTAAGCACATTCAGCTTTCTAGCACAGAGTATTCTTCAACCTACTAGCCAATAGGCTAGACTAGTAAGTCTACCATTGTTAAAATACAAACAATTGATTTTCTGTCTGCACACAACTTTTACCATTACATAATTTGTCATTGAGAGTGGGGCCTCCAGGCACAGGTATATCTTTAACTTATGTTAGAATAACTGTAAAAGTTGTACAAACCTTATTTTATTAGTAGCCTACTACTAGTTACTTAATATTTCTTACTTGAGCGAGTTCTGGTGCTGATGGCAGTGCGGGCAGGGCGCGCGCGGCGGCTCGCACACCGCCTGCACTGCAAGGAGCCGCTCCTGGGACGAGCATTGGGACTGCAACAAGGTGATATAGTACATAAAATAACGCCAAGTAGGATTGTACTTACTGACCATCGAAAAGACCCTATAAGGAGTTAGGGAATACAGGAATTGTAAATAAGTTAAACTTTGGACTCAAACTGTCTTCAAGCTTTTTGTTTAGCAATTTCAAAACTGCTTCATTCAAACCCGTCAGCTACCAACGATATATAGGGACTATGGAGGGACGAGGTGTGTTGCCCCTCCAAAAAAAGGGAGGATTTTCCAAACAGGCAGGCGTTTGTCTTGAGAGCCGCGGCTTGACGGTTACTGTCGGTAAGAAGCGTTTTTAGCAGCGTTACAGTAAAAAAGTTTAAATAAATTCTCGCTGAGGTTAGGCATAGGTGATTCGCACACTGCACAGCATCACGCAGCGTAGCGCGGGCGTGCGTGTTCTTACGGTGTTTGCAAGTATCTGTGTTTGTATAAAAACACGCGTAGTTCAACGCACAGAAAACGCATTCGCGCGGGTCAGTGTGTGTTTCGCCTTTGGTAACATATTGTGAGGTGACCCGTCCTCGTCGCTGTCATTTGGGACCCTCCAGCCCCACCCTAACACGCTCTTATGCACTCATATAAATGAGGACTTATTACGGTCATTGGTAGTAAGTGCGTGCACAAACATACGATATTGGGCCTTCAGGGAATCAAGGCGTGTCATGCGTTTGTTTAGCACACCCACGACGGCCTCATATGTCCCATAAGTTTATTGTAATAAAACTACATAGCATACCATCACGCCTGTATTCCCCGAGGAGTTAGGCAGAGTTGTACAGTGTAAACACTCGAAGTTTGCATTCGTTAGCGGAGGTAATGACAACGTTGTGTGATGTGAGTTGGTTCTTCCAGTGATAACAGCATCGTTTCAGCTGAAGGTGGGCAGAGCCCAAGGCATATCCGGTGCCGCACAACCTGCACTGTCTTATGCATATTCACACAAGTCGAATTAACACACAACCGACTTTTGTGTATAAACGCAATGTTGTCATTTGTTTACACCCCTTAGGACCTTGACCCTTTACATCCCTGGGTATAAGCAGACTTGACGGCAGACGGAAAGGCAGTTAGTAGCTCCTCGGAGAACCAGAAGTCATAAATATATGATTATACGAACTCAGATCTAGGAAGTAATGACGGTATGTCGTAAAACTGGTACTATCATCAAATCTCAAGTTAGTAAACAAAGGCTGCACATTCGTTACATGTAAATCTGTATGCGCAGGAGTTTCCTCGCCCGCGCATAGAATACTAACTGCCCAATCGAATTGGTCGTGCTAAATCGGTTGCATGAACATCTTAAGACAATGACTTTGTGTTGTAACATGTTTTCTCGCCGAATTTTCTCCATAAAAACTACTTTTTTAAAGAAGTACCTGCAATAGGCTAGTGGACTATATTTTTTTATAGTCTCATGCAAGGAAATGACTATCATTAGGTAATAGACCCGATCATCGTAACCAAAATTAAAATTATTGAAAAAAAAAAATGCTAAACAGAGAGCGCACTACAGCAGGTTTTGACGTCACACCGTGGGTTCACCATACAAATTGTATACTGACCGACACTCATTTTGTGAGAAAGGGACAGAGCCTACCCTCTAAATATCACCAAAAACTTAAACCTTTTTCTTAGAACTTAATTAGCCGATGTTAATATTTTATCAGTATACATTTTATATTTGATTATCGTATCTTCCTTATAGGTGAAGACACAGGTCCTGAATTTCAGTTCACAAGAGTTTCTAACATTTATGCGAATATAAGACATTGAAATAAAACTAATGACTGCCTCATTAGTCTCAATACTCAATATATTTATTGCACTCCACAATGTTAACAGGTGTTACACAGTAATTTAGTAGGTATCAATCATGGACCCTGTCGGGCACGGCAATTTAGGAGAGAGGAGGAAGGCATTCTATTTTTGTATTTGTTATGCCTACTACTTTTTTTTAAGTTCTTTTTTTTATGTTCTTAATTATTATTTTTTTATAGTATTGTTTTGTATATACTATTTATATACCGTTTATTTTATTAGCATATAGTATCAATATACTTAGTAAGATTTATGTAATTATGTATTTATTATTATATATTTAAACATATTTATAAAGTTATTTATTTGTTTAGTTTGTTTTGAATATATTGTTGTTGTTAGACTTAAATGAAGGTAGTCTTCTTTGTTACTGGAGCTGATTTTATTTGTCATGGTTTTTTATTTAGGTATTCGCTTATGTCGTAGTAACTGTTTTTTAATAGCATTTCCTTTAATTTCTTTATAAATATACTATCTTTTTGTTCATTTTTAATTGTTTGTGGTAGATTATTATATATTTTTATTGACATAACGAAGGGACTGGTTGAATGCATTTTTAGCCGAGAGATTGGTAAGTTTAGTCTGTCTTTATGTCTTAATGAGTATGGTAGTCCTAAGAGTCTAGTGGTCCTAAGCGTGACTGCTACGCTAGAGGTCCTGGGTTCGATCCCCAGGTCGAGCAGTGTTATTGGGATTTTCTATAAAATTCCCAGTAGCAGCTCGGAGTCTGGATTTGTGCCCGGTTAATGGCAATAGGCTCGCCCCCTATTACATGGGACCAAAACATACCGGCGAAATGTGGGTGTACCTTAGTACACCGCTGCCTAACCCTTCGGGGAATACAGGCGTAATGGTATGTATGTTTATGTATGAAATAAAACTACTTTTTACGGATTTTATCGAGTTATATTGATATTATTTACGTACAGTCAGTCCACGCGTGACCATGGATGCTGTAAAGGATCCGAAACGTCAGGAATTAAAAAATATCAATACCTATAAAATCCGTGAAAAGTAATTTTATTTCAGTTCACACTTGTTTAGGAACCAGAGAGTTCTATGTATTGTATGAACCGTTTAAGTTATTATAAAAAAAAACCTTTTCTGTCTATATAGAATATTATTTATTTATAAACTGGATTTGTATAGATTGACCTGGAGCCGTGTGTAATACTTAGTTACTTGGTACGCATCAAGCTATACAAAACCAGTTTAAGGCGATCTCGCATTGTTTTCACTTTTTATACATTAAGAGGCCAGCTGAAGCTAGATTTGTATAGCTTGATGTGTAGCCGTGTGTACTACTGTCTAGTTTGACACCAAACTTTAATACAAAATTGTTTTCATTCATAAACTGTCATATAAACTTGCAAAAGATATTTCTCCTTTGTTATACGTAAGAACGTATGTGTCAGTCACCTGCTATCTAAAAATATATGTCACTAATCATATGCTAGATATAATTCAGTAGGTATTGTAGCCAAAACATTATTGGCTCACACACAGATATCAACTTTATTTAGATAGACACGAAGTTGATTTCAAAATGACAACACATTTTTAAAGACTGTAATGAAAATTGGACTATGTGTTAATTATAGAATTAAAGATGCTTATTCTAGTGTATGTCAATTTTATTTTTAAATTGACTGATGTATATTATTTGAGTAGATAAACTGTGATTTATTGATAAACAACATTATCAAAAATAACTTGGACATCTTACAAATTTCTGTGTTACAATGACAATGAACTTAATAAAAGGTCTTTTTGGCAATAAAAAAAAACATTTACATATGATTTTTTTTAAAGTTTGTTGATAATCTGTTTGTTATGACAAAGCGAACATTATACTGTACGCATGCGTACTGGTACTTATCAAGCCACAAACCAGTATAAGTTGGCCTCGCATTATATATACATAATAAAGGGTTTCCGAGCAATTTATTACACTCCCTAATGTTTACGGGTGTTATATAAAATATTATGGTACTTATGTCGGACACGGTTATGTACAACGGCTTGATATGTAGTTAATAAAACCCAAATTTCTGAGGAAAACATAGTTGGCCAATGTTTCTTCGAATATTTGGATCCAAATGTACAAATAAAAGTTCCTATTCCGCACAAGAAACGATCCACTATGTAATAATCTGTCAAAATTAAGCAGCGGTAGCCTAATGGCGAGGGCGTCAGACTTGCGATCCTGTGGTTGCTGGTTCGAACCCATCCAATGCACTACCGACGTGAACCCACTCGTAACATAAGCATTTAGCTTAGCACGAGGGAACAAGAATACTAGTAATGTGCGATCCAGATTGCTAGTAAGCGTTTTTTTTAAAAAAAATAATGATAAAAAAACACCTCACACAGGGTGGATTATTACGCATTGTATTGCACGAATTCTAGCTACAATGAATCACAGATGTTTCCGAAACTAATTAGTGTAGGCAACACAGTGACACACAGAGCATGTGTGCCGAATGCCGACTTATTTGTATGTGCACAACAATTCCGCGAAACTTACAGAAAGTGTTATATTTTTTGTGTTATTAGCAAACTTTCCCCGGTGAAGAGTAAAATAGATTCGTTTAGTTTTTTTGTTTCGTGCCTCGTGGCTGTCTTGGATTTTTAACATCATGCCTGTATTCCCCGAAGGATTAGGCAGAGGAGTACCTACAAACGTTCACCCCGATTCGCCGGTACGTGTAGGTCCCATGTAATAGGGGGCGAACCAACCCAAACTTCCGAATTTCACAGAAATACCCAATAACACTGCTCGACCCGGGAATTAAACCCAGTACCACTAGCGTAGCAGTCACTCTTGAGACAACTAAGCTAATGAGACCGACAATATATTTAATTCTTCTATACGTATGATATGTCACTGTCAATCTGTCACCCCTCCTAAACGGCTGGACTGATTTGGATGATTCTTTGTGGCAGTGTTTGTGTGAAAGCTGCGCAGGGGTTACTAGTATAAATATATAAAATGCTATACACTTACTGATAGACTGGAGCTCCCAGGAGTGGTTCCGTAGCCGGAGGAGGGGAGTGATGCCACCGACCACCTGCGACCATCGCTGTCACAAATAAACATACATTAGCATTATAATACTATTCACAAAGAATATGAATTTTCTAGTGAAAGAAAAATTCGGCTTCAGGCAGGGTTTGAACCTGCGTCCCTCTGGTTAAGGGCGCGTTAAACACGCGATTTTTAAACAAGTTGTAATACTCAATCGTGAATCGATTTCTGCTGCATGTGCAATCGCCATCAAATATATGGGAGCAAACAGACTGTTTATAATTATCTGAGCAACTAGAGAAATTAAACCATATCTTAGCGACACAAAGTATGTTTTAGAATGACCACTACATACGGCAGCTGTCATTCTGACATGTATTTTATACTATTGAGATATGGTTTAATTTCCCTAGTTGCTCAGATGATTATGAACAGTCTGTTCGCTCCGACATATTTGATGGTGACTGTACTTAGAATGTGTTCTAGCCGAAAATTTGTGAAAAACAAAAAAAAATCGGGCCCAAGGCTGACGCTTCAGCCTTAAATACACCAGACGCTTTACCATATAAGCTACCGAGACCACTGCCTGTGATGGTAATCTCCAGGTGACGTCATACTACTATTATATTATTGACATTATACTATTGATAAACAGGGGGTTTCTGCCAAGGCATTTTGGGCGTACAAAATATATATCTATAATACTTACATATCCTTAGTTCTAATTCGGTTAGACATGTAGGCAACACAATAAAGACATTAGACAACTCTGTTACCTATTTTAATCTGGTAATATGTCTAGCTCATCCCTCTCAAAGTGTAAGGAGGCCAGTTCATCAAGTGGACAGTAGATAATAGGCTAGAATCTAGATGGATATGTATCTTAATGACTATGAACAGACCCACGAAAAGACGAGAATTTAATGAAATGAAGAAAAAAGGTTTTACTAGTAAAGGTACAGGGGGGTTGAATAGTCACTTTTGATTAATCTCAATATAATAATCCACTTAGTTACGGCCGGTATAAGCTGACACATTTTAGAGACTTTTCATACAATTATAGGTTAGCTTATACTGGCAATATATAACTCAATCTGTAACCGAGATACATCCAAAAGTGGTAATTTCAACCCCCCTAACGTTCGAATCGATGATCTAATAGAAACTAAATATATGGGAATAGCATAAGCGTTCCACTAATTAAGGTGTTCATAAAGTAATGTTATCTCCATACAGTTTGTTTCAATTCAAACAGCATAATATCCCTGTACCCAGAATGGAAATTTTTAACATCATGCAGAAGTGAGTATGGAGAAGTCAAAAGCCTAAGGACCAATTCAAGACTATGCGAGAAATAAAAATATGCACGAACAAATATGGAAATCTAATGATCTCTAAATAACCTTAGTCAGAAGTTTGTCCAATGTTGCCGTACATGAAACAGAATAGTTTACAGAAAGGAAGTCATACTGAAAAAACACATAAAGCTTGTGCCCTAAACCGTGCAAATATGCTATGAGAGCTTCTTCTTTTTCTGCAGAAAGAATACGGACAGTATTCCAAAACGCTAAGTAAACATCTCTTATTTTTTAACAGTGTACAAGCTATCATTGTGCATTTTTTATGCATTTCTGAATCGGATGTCTAGCTAATGGCATCGCGCTGTACATTTAGTTTAGTTCGAAGATTTAACAGTTCAAAATGTGAAGGAGTGAAGTTCAGTAAAATAGATTATATCTCGTTGACTAGTTCAGTAGAGTAAAGTATTTCAATTAAAAGGTGTTTCATTGGTAAATAAATAAATATATACCAGTCTTCTTCATTTTTAGGTAAAAAAATGAGACTGCACTAGAGAAATTCTGCTGTCTTTAAGCTATTGAGAATTTTGAAATAAGGAAGTCTACTTTGAAGCGATTTTGATGACACGGAATCACAACCGTATTGTGTCCTGTTGATATTTGAGCTCAACGCTGTCGTATAACAAGCCCTGATCATAATATAATAAATTATTTCAACTGGAACTTTCAATTTTATTGTCATTCGAATAAAAATTGTTTGTTCCTGTTACAATTCTACTGTCATTAGAAGATCTAAATCCTTTGTCTGTCCTTCGTAGTCTTTCTGGCAAACCAGTTTTTACTAAGGTGGAATTGCTCCCAGATACTCACAGCTCTTTCCCTCGCTTGACGCTGGATGATAGGAGGGCGTGGTGCAGTGGGTGAGGATGGTGTACGTGTGGCCACCGTGGACCTTCTGCTGGTGAGAGTGGTCCAGTGCCTGGAGAGCTGCAGCGGCCAGACCCGACCTGGGGACAGAAAAACATGGGAAAACATATAAAACCTCATTAAGAAATTAAAAATAAAATGGAGCGGCTGCGTTCGCTGTCGTTATCTTAACATCCAGCAATAATAAAGGTACTTGCTAAAGGTGAGTTCGATTCGGGGGTCCCGTAACGATTCCTAGTCCTTCAATCCTTTAATGCCCAAATCCATACACCTGCCATTCGGCGCAGTCTTTCTATTCCATTCATCCGTATCAGCCGTCATCATTAACCCATCCCATTCCCATCATATCATGCCTCGAAATAAGATGGACACTGCTATCTATTGACGTAGTACCTAGGAAGTATTCTCAAATATATTATCTCCGAAGCGTTCCCCAGAGAAAAACGTAATAAATTTGACTCGTCGTTCACCTACTTGGCTATTAACCAAAAAACGTTAGTAAATGTAATGTATCATTAAGGACGTATCAACAACATAATTGATGTTTTTACGATATTTTTTTATCATCACGCGTATATATAACGGTATCAATACAAAGTTGGGGCTTGTAGCCGGAAAATATATGTACAGAAGGACCAGTGATGGTTCAATGGTGCCTTCCATTGGACATTTACATATGGAATATAGGTATGCCCTACGTTACTATCACTTACTCCTCCTTACATCATTTAAGACAAATAAAAGATAAATGACATTTACATAGGGCATCTAATTCCTCTTTGTAACGATATTACATTTTTTAGTTGGCTCACAACTTCGCCGCTTATACAGCATTACAGTGGCTGCGCTTTTACCAGGGCATTATTACCCCCATTATTAGGTAATATTAGGTCGATGGTTTAATGCCGGCCGCCACAGACTGCCGACTTTTCATCGACCACAGTTTGATTGCTCCTTTCATTACCATGAATATACATGCCTGGCTCACGTAAAACAACAGTCTATGCGATTTCCACGACATTAAATATGAAGGATGGAGGATTTACTCATTTCATTGGTCCATAATTACATGGAGTAAATCTACAAGCCAATCGACAGTTCCATCGCACAAAAGACGTTGTTAGAGGTTGGCCTTCTGACTTTAAATGATAACACTCATTTGATTTGAAAGAGTTTTTGTTAGCTATCACATAAAACATCTACCTAGTACCTATCAGTGCGCGTACGCAGAAACTAGTTTCGCTTATGAGTACAATGGCCTTTAGATAGACCGCGAAATTATCTATAAATGCAGCCAGTTTCTATCTTCTTTTTAGAAAAAGGGCAGTTTAAGTATAAGGGTAGCCCTGGGTTCGCAGTCCCAGAAACATAGATTCTATTCATATTTTTTAAGACATGACTTGTATACTAGCAATACAGTAAAATCTCCTTCATAATAACATACACAGACAGATTGACGAGGCCCTAGTCATATACAAGTTGGGGTGGTTGGGACTTTTGTCTTTAACTTTCTCGAATACTTAAAAAATCTAGCTTCTTCTTTTATTATAGAAAATTACTAAGATCATTTTGTAAAGCAAATCGAATCACAACTGTGAACTTTATCTACCAAGAGGAAGTCGGGGACATTTGTAATGGTTCAATGGTATGCAATAACAACTGATGTTGTACTGAAGTTCAATATATCTGGGAAATATTTGACGTTACCCATTTTGTAGATATGTTACAAAATAAAAGTAGGTAATGTCTCCCTCTTAATTTTTCAAATAGATATGTAAACATTTTATATGCGAAGAAGGAAATAAGAGAACAGAGACGTATATGCGAACTAAAGAGAATACGCGCCGCGACGACCACAATTACGGTCTTTGGACTTGTTCTTAACCCCCCCAAGAGCCTGCACGTCATTTGTGGAACCGAAGCACAAGTAAGTTCCATCTTTCGGGCCTGATGTAAAAATAGGCAATGTATGTATTCCACGTAGTGAATGTGTTCGTAATTTGGGGTTATTAATGGATGAAAATTTAAGGTTTGAAACTCATGTTCAACAAAAAATCGCCAAATGCTTTGCATCACTCAGCACTCTGTATAAACTGCGTTCATTCCTTAATGCTAAAGTTCGACAGCAGCTATGTAACAGCCATGCCTCTTTCAAAAGACAATAAAATCTATTCAAAGGGTTCAAAATGCGTGCATGCGATATATTTTTGAGATCTCAAGAAGGCACCACATCTCACCTTATTTAATTGAAAAGGGAATCTTAGACATGGCTAGTCAGCGTACATTGAAACTTTCGTGTTTTGTTCATTCTTTGTGCAAACGTAAAATTCCAGCTTATAACATACCATCACGCCTGTATTCCCCGAAGGGTTAGGCAAAGGTGCACTTAATGTACACCCACAGTTCGCTGGTATGTTTGGGTCCCATGTAATAGGGGGCGAGCCTATTGCCATTCACCGGGCACAAATCCAGACTCCGAGCTGCTACTGAGAATTTCATAGAAAAACTCAATAACACTTTGCTCGACCTGGGGATCGAACCCAAGACCTCTAGTGTAGCAGTCGCGATTGGGACCACTAGACTAACGAGGCAGTCATTCCAGCTTATCTATTTAATAAATTAGAATGGACGTCTGCTGCGCACACATATGAGACGAGGTCACGTAATCGCCGACTGGTGCTGCCTGCCCACTCTTTGGTCAAGACCAGAGGTCGCTCAATATACCTAGTAATAAAAAGTGTTAACTTGAATGTTGTTCAATGTTGTCGTTGAATACCTACTGTTTTTGAAGTTTCTGTTTGTGAGCAGGAGGGTGCCTGTATTGAATAGCTGCATGATCGGCTTGGACAGAATACCAGCGGTTGACATGCATAATGCTGTTGGCCATTATGCTGAGTCCAAGACCGTTTTGTCTTTTTAAAATTAATTCATTTTAAATATTTATTATTAGTTTTAACTAGCAGTAATTTATGTTAGCTTAATACCTATTTTGTACACAAAAGACAAATAAATATCTGTTTCTTTCTTTCTTTAATATTTAGATGTACACTATAGAGTGAATGTATTTTTTATTACGTGTCCATACTGCCAACTAATAAAACCATTTCTACCAGCACTAGGTTAGTATTTATCACTATTTTAATTATTGTTAAACCGAAGAATAAATTGATTGATTTATGGATTGGCATAATTGGTATGGTCGAAATAGATTCTTCAAGGTCCTCTTTGTTTGAATACAACTCGTGATTACACAAGGTCTTAAAAATCTTTCTTCCATGGCGTGTTATTTCCGGGTTTTCGTGGACCTTGGAAGTTTATGCACAGAATTGCGGTAGATCATTGTCTACCAAGATATGTGCATTGTGTGCTACCAGTCATAATACGTCACTTATCTTTCATCTGCCTAACCATTTACCCGAGTATATTGGTGTCGGATTTCATTGTAATTATGTTAAATACCATTTTCTACGAAACTACTGACAATTTACTTCCGTTCCGCGACACAGTTATTGAGCAAAAGCGTCTTTTAAGATTTCCTTCTTTTGTTACTTTTAGTACCAATTAATAAACCTATGAGTAGATTTTAGAGCTTAGGTTTCCTAATAAAAGGCTCGCCTTCTTTAACATGGGAAAACTAAACATACGGCGAACTGTGTACATTAAGTACACCACTTCCTAACCGTGCCAAGTCTAAACGCATTATCGATCTGATCGACTGTGATGATTTTAATAAGCCTTACCGGAAATGAGGCTATCAATAAGTTATCAAGAATTACCTATAGCTGAGATAACATTTCGTAAACAAATGATTCATTAATATAAACGGTGTTTAATTATTGGATAATTTACTTACAAGTTACACTGTGGTAAAAATTAATCGAAAAATCGAGAATAAAATTGCAATTGCGATTTGGGACGAGCTCATGTTTCCACATGATCTAGGGTTGTGGCTTATGTCAGAAGTTTTATGGGCACGAGTCTCAAGTAAATTTAAGGAATGGCAAGTGTCGTAGTATAGTTGATGCGAGTCCGATATACCATCCACTTTTGCTGGAGCCGGATGATCCATGAAAAATTCTCAAACAACAAAAATAAAGTTTGCCTTTCATCGCAACTCAGTGGATATGAGAATATTTGACATAAAAGACCCCTTCAGGAAGCAACTTCATTGACGTCCGTTCTACCGCAACAAAGACTTCTAACAAAAGTTAATTCTACAAAATCTAAGCGACGAAACATGTTCCATTTTTTTCGCCCGCCGTTTCACCTTGACAGATCTTTGACTCCGTGAGTCACGGCAGCATGACCATAACAGTTCGCTACGGGTATTTGTTATTGTTTTTATGGAGGAACCGGTTCTATGATACAGATTTTTATGTAATCAAGATTAATAAAGTTAATATGAAAATAGCTTTGTTAATATTCTTAGTGAGTTGAGGAAGACAAAGGCAGAATATATTTAGAAATTAAATAATCGGTAGCATTGATATTATATGGTGGACGTCAATCGGATAACATGAGAGACAATAAGGATACATTAGGAAGAAAGGGAGAAATAATTAAAATATACATGTGGTACAATCTGGGCAGTCAGCCAGACAAAATTCCAGTAATATCTTCTTTAAAAAAATCTAATAACGTGATCCCGCGTCTTTTGTGCTTATGAGAGAAAGGATTCTGCCTTTAGAGCCAAATTTAATTGGAGCTGGTTTAAACATTGAGACGTAAAGTATTAGTAAACAGACAGACAAACTCTTTACATATAGCATTTATACTTATGAATAAATACATAGTAATATTTTTTATATCTGATGGGATAATTATGCCGTTTGAATTTAAATTATATTTAATTTCTGTCTATTATGAAATCTTCATACCCACATTATAATTAGTTGTAAACGCCAGCTGTTGAATATGGGCATGGCGAGAGACCATGCATGCTGTCATGGATGAATAATATTTTATTCACAGTTGATGAACAAACTGGTTATTATGATGATTGTGTGATTGTTATGACTCCTGCAAACTTCTCACTGTTATTTCATTTTGTAAAGAAGTGCAAAATAAAAAGTACTTAAATCAAACAAACATTTATGAGAAGCTTGATGAAGTGAAAGTCTTATTATTTGCTATTGACATTATAAGAAACGTTGTTTGGTGATAATATCTTCAATTACATTTCTCATGTACACAAAATGTAAATAACATGACACACAACAATACTCTTTGAAAATTTTAGCAGAGACGTACTGATTTTGCAAACCCACAGTTCACCGGAACTATGTCAGGGAAGTAGCATATTACCATCAACCGGGCGAATCCCAGCATGGAGAATTTCTATATGGAAGAAAAAATAATACTATTAACTTTACGCTCACGAGCCGAACTTTGGACCTCTAGAACCAATAGCAGTCAAAGCTAAAGCACTAAAAAGCAACATGTGCAATTGTCCCCTTCCCACCGACCTACAGGATTTATCACATTAAAGAGAAACTTTCAAAGGCTTATCAAAACAAACCAACCAGTTTCAAAAACTCGACCAATAACGCTACAAATGGAAAATTTTAGGAGATAAGAGCAGTCAGATAAACAATGCAACAAGTCATTAAGATAGGGTTATGTATCAAATTATCGACATAAAGTGGTGCAAACAAACTTATCTGAAACGACAAGTATAAATCAGCTGTTTTATTAGTAATAAATACTTATAACATCCTGGTTCAATATTGATTGCTGATGACCACTTAATTGGTCTAGAACTCTGCAGACTACACTTCCATAGGTCAACTATGCTTCCTTATATTAAAATAGTACTTACAACGTACCTTCGTTACGAGTTGTCAAGAGAAGAAATCGTGATTCTAAGTTTGTTTCGGTGTTTCTTCTCAGAGGTCGTCACTATTTACAGAAATCAATATAATTTCTCTTCATTACAGAGTCCGTACGATAGAATTTTGACTAGTACAGGTTTCCTTATTTTTAGGAGAAGCCGATACTTCTCTTTGAATTTACCTTAACTAGTCGACAGCCATTGTGATTTCTACACAATTTTCTATTTTCACTTATATGGTTAGTTACTTAGATGTCTTGCCGGTTTGTGCGATAACGATAGTTGTTTACAAACAATCTTATTGAACAAGTAACATGTTATTGAATAACCAAAGAAACTCAGCCCAAAATTACTTCACAATCATATTGTATATTTTTTAATAATATTTAAATAACGAATGAAAAGCAAAAAGGACCAAAAATATCAATTTGTACCTTAGGACCAAAATAAATAAACCCGGTGGGTTTAGGCTAAACAGATACCAAGGTCGGTTGGCCCATAATAGACTTATTATCGAAAAGTAACATTTTCCATAAATCATTTCTCTGTTATGGCAGCCCTGCATTAGCAGTTTGTAAACATTAATAAGTGGGCTAATATACGGGCCGTGACGTGGTGCTACTTAACGAGCTTAAGGCCATGACACATGTAAATTGTGAGGTTTAATCTGGCGTTATTAGAACAGAGAGGCTTTGTAAGCATTAAATATCAAACACTTTGAAAATTTTCCAAAACATTGTCTGGAAATTTTGTATTGTCAACTTGTATTAATTTATGCAAAAACATCATCAAATAACGAGCAGTGATAGTCTAATGATATTACCATTGGATTGCAGACTTTTTGTAAGCATGCGCGTATTAATAATTAATTTAGTATCACTCGCTTAAACGGTGAAGAAAAACATCATGAGGAAACCTGCAAGATTTTCTAGACGGCCGGGGCGTGTGAAGGCGGCCAACCGGCAGTAAGCTAGCGTGATGGACTATAGCCTTACCCTTCTCACCTTAAAAGAAGACCCGTGCCCAGCAGTGGGACATAAAATATCACCGATAGATGGCGTCTGGAAAACTAAACGATGTCCGATTTTAAGGGGCTCACAATGCTTGAAGACCCGTCTGTTCGATCAATGTGTTCTACCCACTATGTATACGGTTCCGAGACTTGGACGCTTAATAAAAAGGTTGTGTATAAAATGAGAGTTGCAAAGAGCGTCTGAGAAATCTATCCAACTGAATTTTTACGCCTGTGGACATAATTTAGGGTTCACAGCTAAAAATAGGCCAAGTATTCTACTCTTGTGGGTTTTGCAAGATGTGATAAAGGGGCATTATGCCGTATACACATTAGGCAATAAGATCCGCGTTTAATTACCACGATTATGCATTAATTATGCAGTGTGCTGGCTCGCCGCCTATAAACTTCGCATAAATTGTTTATTAACTTTAGTTCTAGCATTTCCTCGGTCTTTGAACACAGCCCTATTTGGCTCGGTATGCGGATTAGGTGCGTAAGCGCAAGATTTGTACGTAACGACTATTCATTTCCATTCTGTATATAACATAGGTAGTTCTTTTCTTGTATATATTCACGGTTGGTATTGCATAAAATATTACTTCGATTTATATGTATATAGTCTAAAATTTTTATGCCTGTCGGGATTTCGGGAACAGAATACAAAATTTTAATATCCTCTCCGCACGTTGTGAAAAGAAGTAAAATGATTTTACTTATTTTTACTACGCACGTTTCTTTCTTTCTTTTCTATTTTACTAAAATGCAGTGGGCATGTAGTTATGTGGTTCGTCTGACTAGTCACGCTCACATATAAGATCGACTCCAGTTTTACGCAAGTTCATCGCTTCTACTAAAATAATGGGCGAATTCCGGGCCGGAGCTCGAAATGGGCATTAATATAAATCCGTGCTCCATCTAAGAAACTATCTGTGCTTTAAACAAGCTAGGGTCAGGAACAATCAATAAACATCTAATATTAATGCAGGCACTGACGTAAGCAGGTAGGAGCTGATATTGCACCTAATTGATGGGTCAATCTAAGGCTTAACATACGTCATCATGATCTATTACCGGTGCCATCGTGTCTCCACGCAATATGTACCTATTTATGACTCAAAATCGGATTGATTTGATGGTAGGTACGGTCATTAATCAATAGAAATAAAACTGGTCACCACCTCACAGTTGACACAAGCACATGCACATTTGCTCATATCACCAAGTGCTTACTTGATGACGTCATGGTAAAATAAAATCTGTAATGAAATAGGCCTTGCCTCAACAGTTTTAACCCTACTTATCAATGTTAAGCTCAATATTACCACACTAATCTGACGATCGATTGGAGATGCACCCATGAGTATCACAGCGTTTTTGAGATAAGTTCCGTCTACTTACTTCATAAAAAAATAATGAGAATTATATAAATCTGACATAAAAAACTAACAACTGTAAAATGTAATCACCTGGCAGCCATTCAGAAAAGTAAATAAGTATTGTACTAAATAAAATTTATTGCACTCAGTGACGTCTTCTACTGGCTAAATCGAGATCACAATCTTGTAATGATCTGACAACAGTCTTATCGCACTACGTGGTGACTGACAGATTCGTCAAGGACAGAACGAGACTGCAAAAGTGTGTGTCAATTAAAGATGGAGGTTTCAAAAGCTAAGAGGAGGCAACCACGAAATTGCAAAAGTCGTATGTCCTGAATGAGACCAGTGGCGGATTGGGCTACCATACCTTTTGCCTAGATTGTGGCAACACGTAAGCCAGGCCCGTGGGGAGCCTGCGCAAGCTAGGGCCTGGCTGGCAACGCTTTTTCAAACCTGAGAACGGAGGCCAACGCCGATTCCCACAAAGCCGAGGCAAATAGCATAATTTGAGGGAGGCCTTTACCAGTGACGATGAGGACTGTAGACAACGATGACAAACAAATTGATTCAATTCAAAATTTAAACTGTTTATCTAGCAGTTACGAAATAACAACCATTTGAAATAATCAATTAGTTGCAGTTGCGATTAAGATTAAATTGCATTTACTAAGAAAAGAAAGAAACAGAGAACAAAATGGCTTTGGAAATGATATAGATAAAAAAATGACAACTCAGCCTATTTAGCAATGCTAATCATATTTTCTAGACTAGTCTTAAACCTGTAAGGACCTTTGGCACGTAAAGAAAGACGTACTTAACTGGATCGGCCAGGATCGGATTATTTTTTAAAAGTTACACAATGGTTTTACCTCGATTAACGAAGCTTCACTTCGTTATATACTAGCTTTTCTGGTCCTAGGTTACGTAATCAATCGGCAGATTATTTAATTAATCGCTGAAATCAACGGGCCTAAGTCCAGGGGTTGCACCAGAAGGTTCCGGAAGAAATAGTTAGTTTCCAGATCCTCCCAAACTCCCAACAATGTGCTTAAGGTTTTAGTGCGGTACACACCCTGACGTACACCTCAATAGGCCGGCAGCATTTTGAAGGTTTCCTCGCCAAAAACAAAAAAAAAGATTGCGTAATAATACTTCTTTGTCCGTTATCGGAATCCAGCATGATACCCACCTTCGTCAGGTGGCTGGGAGATGCGTCAAACCGCTCTAGGTACTTCACTGGATTAGGCGAGTAAAATCAAGATCTCTTAAGCAACATTATTTTTTGCGCATTTCTTAGAACGTAACAAGACCGAAGCAATAGCAATTTTTTGCTGCTTTTCAATTTGCGGTTCCTAAATGAAAAAGTGATAACGTCATTTAACTATATTTTTTACTTCCACTTGAACACAATGGCCTATGTTGCTTCAAAAACTGAACATTTCAAAATATCAGTTCGTAAAGCATTTCAATGTCTTGTTTTAAGCATGATCCGAAGACCCAGTGGGAATTGCGCTGTAACAGATGATAATCCTGAGGGTCTTTTGCCCTACGTCGTGTATTTCGTAATATTTGACACTACTTACTTTGCCTGAACTCTAAAAGATTTCTTTGAGTTCTTTGAGTTTGTTTCGGCGTTTCTTCTCAAAGGTCTTCAGCTAGGAGACGTCAGCGTTAGCTGATATTAGACCAACGATCAACATTTGTGTCTTCTAATAATTTTGAAAAAAAAAATTGTGATGTGACAATCCTAAACTGACCAAGCCTACGGGAACTCGTGTTCTGATTTCATATTTTCGTGTTTCCGAACAGACTTCGTAGTCTTCTACGGAAATGATCATTCCACAGTCATACCAAACAATTGGGGTAGACAAATTGCAGTTTGTAAATATGCCAACAACGCCCCCAGCCAAATTGCATCAACCCACCAAAACTGACGGAATCCAGAGCTAGTTGACAAACCCGGCTAGATATAAACGCAACACATCGCCCAAGAATTACCGGTACCTATTACGTACTTGTTTATTTTCGTTCCAAAGCACTCCCGCGACACGTAACAAGAAATAAATGTGGAGTCTTCTAATTCTCTACTACGCGATTAGTATGTAAGATTGTATTTCTGGTACATACCATTGCGCTTACGTTCCCCAAAAGATTAGGCAATGTATAGTAATTACGCTCACAATATAGCCGGTAAGTTTGCTCCCATGTAATGGGAGAGACCGTAATACCCGATCTTAATTCCGAGCTCTGTTACTAAGAAATTCATTGAAAAACCTAATAACACTGCTCAACCTGGGAATTAAACCGAGGATTTCTGGCCCTTACTACCATTAGACCAATGATCCAGTTCACTGTTTTCTGACAAACCGAAGCTGAATTAATTAATACGTTTGATCTGATACTGACAGTAAACAGAAACAAGGTCTATGCCTCTGCAGTACAATGCCCGTTTTTTACCACTTAACACTCAAAATAGAAAATTTTGAAAACACTCAATGTAACCCCTGTAATCGAACAACTATATAGATTACATTTTTATACAGTTTTAGTAGTACTTTTAAATAGTTATTCGATATACGAGTAATAGTTGTTCGATAAAAAAACCCCCGCTTTAAAGGCAACGCCAATATTCACCTTACTACCTATTATTATCATTAGAAACCCAATTAAATTCTTTGGGGATGCCATTCTCAATTCTATTACCAATTTCAATCATAGAAAAGCTATTATGGGGCTCATAGAGATGCAGCCACAATAACACCTGTCTAAGAACCATTGCTAATGAATTACAAACTAGTTACAGAAAACCGTCTTAAATCTGTCAAACCGTTTTGCAGATAAATGGCAATATACACAAACAAAAAGCAAACATCTGATTGTAAATGCATGTAACTACCTTCTCCGTTCCGTCGAGGGTAAAAACTAGGCCACGAAGACTTCCGAACTCACTAGATCCAAACGGTTACATCCTCCACCAAAAATCTTACTACAAACATGTTACGACAACGGGGCAATTAAGAGCATTTCTTTGAGCATGAAGCTTGACCTTAACCGTCATGTAATCATAGATTACATAAGTTGCATAACATCCATTGTGGCTCGCACGATACTGATTGTTACAATGTGCGATTACTGTTATTTACTTCGAGTGTTTATGAAGCAAAGCTAGAGATGTTTATGGACGCGTAAACACAATACTGTTCCGAAACATGTTTTGAATGTTCCTTAAATGAGCGGAGATCGCGGACTGTCTCAGTTCTCTATAGCCAAGCTAATTTTCCAAAATTATTCGTAGCAAATAGTTCTTTTGGAAAGCACCTGACCCTACAGGGAACCACTACTAAAAATATATACGATGCCTAGGAAGTTTCGCAGGTTACCAGCAAAACATAAACATAACATTAAGCAAAATATAAATACGAGGGTTATTTTATTTTCCTTCAGTCACGCAAATTCCTTTTAAATCCACCATTTCTACATATTGCCCTCCTCAAATTAACTTCGGATAACGAGACGAGAAAGACGTCCTCTCATAATCAGAAGCTTTTAACTGTAACTAATACAACCAGAACAGAAAAAAAAACTGTTCGATCGATCGCTGGAAGCACTCAACGTCTGATTGGAATTTCCACGAGTATATACATAGTACGCACGTACACAACTTCTACCTTATAAAGTATGTAGGACAGTTTTTTGAGCACAATCATACCATTTGCGGAAAAAACAGCCTTAAGAATGTAAAATTATCATTTATACATGGGAATGGATGAAATGCATCAATTGTTTGACACTTGTGTCAACTATCATAATTAATTAGAACAAGACTGTAATAATATTATCGAGGTTTAAGCATTATATCTTATCCTGGTAAATTAAACGTTAACGCGGCTACTACGCTAGAGATCCTGGATTCGATTCCCAGGTCGAGCAAAGTGTTATTGGATTTTTCTATAAAATTCTCAGAAGCAGCGCGGAGTTCGGCCCCCTATTACATGGGACCTAAATATACGGGTGAACTGTGGGTGTACATTAAGTACACTTCTACTCTACCCTTCACGGAATACAGCCGTGATGCGTATGTGTTGCAATTTCCAAGACGCGACCTAATTTGAAACATCATAATGCAGTTTACTGAATGAATCTAGAATATCTAGTCTTGTCACGGTCTAAGCACATGTTGTGTCAGGTGTTTTCAACAAGTCGACCCTGAATCTAGACAAATCTGCGTACAGCGTACCATGACGCGCGTATTTCCCGAAGGGTTAGGCAGAGGTGTACTTAATGTACACCCACAGTTCGCCAGTCGTGCAATCTGGGGCGAATCTATTGCCATTCACACCGGGCACCACTGAAGAGATAAATTCTCTTCCGTGCCGGGCACAGATTAAAACTCCGTCAGCTGCTACTGATAATTTCATAGAAAAACCCAATAACACTGCTCTACCTGGGAATCGAACACAAGATCTGTAGCGTAGCAGTCGCGCTTAGGACCACTAGACTAATGCGACAGTTTAAAGAAGAAAGTAAGAAACATTTAATTGCTATAAAAACAGCGACAAGTACATACAAACACAGGAAAAAAGCAGTTATGAAACGTATTTTTTTTTATGCGATAACTCGGCAAACGAGCAGGCGGGATACCTGATGGTAAGTAGTCATCGCCGCCCATGGACATCTGCAAAACCAAAGGAGTTGCAGATGCGTTGCCGAGCCTATTTAGGGAAAGGGAGGGGAAGGAGAAAAGGAGAAGAAAGGGGATTGGGGGAGGAATTGGGCCTCCGGCCCTCTCGCTCACCGAACGAAGCGCAGTAACGAAACGCTACTACTCGGACGTCGGTCTTCTGCGAGAGTGTGGTACTTCGCCGGCCCATTCATGCTGCGAACAGCGTGGCCCTACCACAACAGACTTTCTTTCAGTTTATGCACCACGCTCACCTATAAACTTTACCTTAATTAGTGTTGCTTCTGTAAGCTATGTTCAGAGACTTTTGTTGTCAACCGTACATGTTTTGTTTACGTTTAATTCCGTAGCTGTCTGCCTTACAAAATACTAATAAGCACCTTGTAATTGTAAGGCTGTAAATGAGTATTATGTATTGTGTATGATACGTTTCCTATTACGCGGCAATGCGGTTCCACCAAGGACGGTGTCATTGTGGTGAAGTAAGAGATACATTTGATTACATACAAAGAAATATAATATACATACGAATGTATATCGAACTAATATTATAATGGTTATATTGATAGTGAGAATGCAAAAAAAACTGAAAACCTTATATTTAGGGTACTTGTGGGTGTAAATTAAGTACACCTCTACCTAACCCTTCGGGGAATACAGGCAGACATGATGGTAAGTGTATGTTTATCTGTTGCAGGAATTAGGTTCTTGACTTTAAAAGAGACCATGATTCTCTGAGTTTGTTTCGACGTTTCTTCTCAGAGGTCGTCAGATAGGAAACGTCGGCGTCGGTTACGAAAATCGACTTGTAAAAGTGTCTTTAAAAGGTCTATTTACAGAAATAAATATCATTTCATTTCAGGTTGTAGTAACTAAAACCGCGTTCAAAAAATAATAAAATAATTTTATGTCTAAAACAGTTTCGGAGGTCGATGGTGAAAACAAAAGAACCACTCAAATTTAAGTCACCGACTTCCGAAACTGTTTTAGACATAACATTATTTTATTTGTTCATTAAACATTTAATAAACTTATTTTTTAGCATTAAATATTGCGAAATGTTCACAAAGATATGAATAATCTAATTAAAGAAAATTTCTAGTGAAAGAAAAATTTTCAGTCTCGGCAGCTTAGTTGGTAAAGCGTCTGGTGTACTTAACCAGAAGCACGCAGGTTCAAACCCTGCCTGAGATCGAATTTTTCTTTCGCTAGAAATTTTCTTTAATTAGAAAATTCATATCTTTGTGAACTTTTAATAAATATTATGCCGCACCTGTTTAGTCTGGAATTCGACACGAACATTATTAAGAGTCTTCAAAGATGGTGGATGTGCAGTACAAGGTCATATCCTTCTACACTATCCTTCTAAGGACGATGAACTCTTTAAAGTCTTCAAAGTCTAACATAACGTCCATAAAATTCAACAGAAAAGAGGAAAAAAACGTTACTCTTTACAGCCACAGTCTAGGGAGCCAGTGAGAAACAAATTGAGATTTATGTTACAGCGGGAGCAATGTCCCTCTTGTGAAATAAAAACCTTTGCCTCGGAACTTTCTCGAAACTATATATTTTTTTATACAGCCATTATCGTCCTACTGCCGGTCAAAGGCCTCACAGTGGAAGGAGGTTACCCTTCCACTCTTCTCGGTTCATAGCTTTTTGCGGCTAAGCTAGTTTTTAATTATAGATAGATAGTCTTCGTAAGAAAAATGGAAGTTTGAAACAATTCTCTTCAGAATTTTTGTCTATCTGTGTGTTTGTATGTGCAACATGCAAGAACTATCGCCATCGAAGCCGTTTTCACAGTTGGATTGCCGAAGGTCTTAAATGACCAATTCACCTAGAAACCCGAATTATATTAAGTAGATCCTTTTGGGACACAAGTGATACAGCAAAAAACTGTTAGATTATTTATATTCGTAGATTCATTAATTTTAGCGGCAATTCCACTGATTCGGGTATTCCATACCATCACGCCTGTATTCCCCAAAGGGCGCCCACATGTCGCCGGTATGTTTTAGGTCCCATGTAATAGGGGGCCAGCCTATTGCCATTTACCAAACTCCAAGCTGCTGCTGAGAATTTCATAGAATAACCAAACAGTACTTTGCTCAAACTCAGCGTAGCAGTCGCGCTTAGGACCACTAAACTAATGAGGCAGTCGGGTTTCCCAAGTTCCGTATTTAAAGCCATGGTTAAGCCATAAAGCAATAATAAATGAGTAATCCTCACCACGAGAGAAAGTCGGTGATGCGGGGGCGGCGGAGGCAGCCGGGAAGGTCGCCGAGACACTGCGCACGTCTCCTTCTGCGAAAACATTAAACACATTTAGACACTAGCTTCCCGCCCGCAGCTTCTCCCGCGTTTGCACACCTTGGGTTATACTATTGCATTTTTATAAGAGATCCCTATTTTTTTTGAAAATGTTATTTATCCTATGTCACTCAGTGAAGATGCAGCTTTCTAATGGTGAAAGAATTTTTGAAATCGGTCCAGTAGTTTTTGTGTGATAACATTACAAATATATATACAAAGAAACAAAATGTTTCCTCTTTATATATTTTTTTATGTAGCCTCTTTTGTGTCCCACTGCTCGGCAAAGGCCTCCCCTAACTTCGTCCATTCTTCCTAATATTATTTTAGATTTAGATAATTAGAACAGAGTCTAAATATCAAAAGGAAAGCTATACCATTTAAAGTTATAAAATAAAATAGCAAATTACTAGCATTTTGAGAAAGGCGATAAAATCGAAATAAGGCGGAGCGGCGGCAGCCTAGGGCGTCCAACTTGCGATCATGTGGTTGCCGATTCGAAACACACAATGGGTGTGTTTCACTACCGACGTGAACCCACTCGTAATACAAGCATTTAGCTTAGAACGAGGGATTAGCAAGAATACTCATACACACACACTAACAAGTGTGATCCTCATTGTTAGTAAAGTTTAAAAAAAAGGTGAGATAACTGGTGATAGATCGTCTATCACCAGTTATCTCACACCCAACGTAACCTAATAACCCAACTAAGTATAGATTTTATATTTTGAGTTTCTATTGATCATATTCATTCCATTCGTGCATTTATATAGCACTAGAGCCTTTCCCTCATTTAGTTTGACACGCCAGCAATATGTATCGTGTTGCGCTTCGCACAATCTCGTGTAGGCGTATATGTTACGCCTTACAGCGAAATTGTTCTTAGAAATCGAAGAAGTGAAAATGTTGTGTCTTCTAAGAAAATTATAGGTTGAAAGTACAGAATTTTAGTGTTAGGTACTTCTGCCAGTCTCGACCCACGACACTTACGGATCTTGTTGAAGGAAAATATCTAGAAGCAATCTGGACTTAATGTTCTCTAAGATAGGTATAATATGAAAGATTTAGATAACTTTTTGTTGTTATGTTAACCACGGTGAGAAAAAATAATGTATATTTTAGATATTATGCTCGGTAGGATCTAGCGATCTTCCTAGCCAGGTACGCACAGCTACACATAAAGCTATACAAAGCCAGTTTAGTCCAGCCAGCCCTTACATATAAAATCGGAACCAAACAGTATTCCCCATGGTCATCGTCATCATCATCATATCAGCCTAATGAAGTCCGCTGCTGAACCAAGGCCTCCCCCATAGACTTTCACAACGACCGGTTATATGCCGCCTGCATCCAACGACTCCCAGCGACCTACCAGGTCGTCTGTCCATTTTGTTCGGGGTCTTCCCACACTGCGTTTTCCGGTGCGTGGTCTCCACTCGAGAACCTTTTTGCCCCAAACGGCTAACAGTTCTACGAGCTATGTGCCCCGCCCACTGCCACTTAAGCTTGCTTATCCTTTGAGCTATGTCGACAACTTTAGTTCTTCTACGGATCTCCTCATTTCTGATATGGTCGCGTAGAGAAATGCCATAGCTCTCTTCATAGCTCGCTGAGTGACCTTGAGCTTTCTTATTCTTTCTTATGATCATCATAATATCAGTCAAAAGGTCAATTTCTGAACAAAAGCCTCCCCCATAGTCTGCCATAAAAACCGGTTATGTGCCGCCTGCATGCAACACTCTCAGCGACCTTTACCGGATCGTCTGGCTATCTCATTGGAGGTCGTCCTATTCCACGCTATTCGGTGCATGGTCTCGACTAAACAAACAGTTGTGCCATAGATTAAATAGTCGTGTCTTATGAGTCGTAGCGTGATGTTAAATAGCCTATATCCTTCCTCAAGGATTGGCTTACCAAATGCATCTTTTTTTCTGATCGGACTAGTAGAACAGTGATTAGCGCGATCAAACAACAAACTCTTCAGCTTTTTTATATTACCATAGATATAATATGTTTATGACCTTTGTGCGTATGCAAGAGCAAAAACCTGATCAATATTTTTTTTTGGGTTTTGATACAAAATTAGGGTCTTCGTCGTCTTTGGAATAAAGGCACGAAAACCATCGACATCGAGAAGGTTTACAAACAAATACCGTCACTCTATTAACAGATGTTAAATGCTAATTAATTCCAACTACACAAACGGTTACAAGATCATAGTAATGACTCACTACACTTCGCCCACGGCGGCTTTGAAAGCGATCTAATAAGGTTTTACTAATAACAGTAATCCAACCAAAAACATTTCATGTATAATGGAGCCTATAACTTTCACAGTTAAAATGTTACCGGGGGGGCTAATATGGCCATATTTGGAAAAACACAATATCATTCCGGGACACATGGCTACACAACGGGGGATAATAACCAGTATAAGCTGACCCTATAAGGAAAGAAAGAAAGAAAACTAAATTTATTCGTAAAAAGACACCCGAGCACACAAAAAAAAACAAAATATATATACGAATATAAGGGTACAAAGTGACCTGATACTGAAAGCTTATCTGAAGCGAATTACGATCATGTGGTTGCCGGTTCGAAACCCACCCATTGCACTACCGACGTGAACCCACTCGTAATACAAGCATTTAGCTTAGGGGTTAACAAAAATACTAGTAACACATTGCAAATAAGCTTTTTAAAAAAAACTGGAATGGATGGTCTTGTGTCTGTAAATCATATTTTGATTCACCATAAGTAACCATTTTAGTCTTCAGGACTCATTATCATATAGAGCCAAGCCTCCAACTCTAAAAGCTCTTACTTTACAAACCCTAAATCTTTGTTCAAAGCTATGGCCTTGCCATTTCGCGGCCGTCGCAGACACTTCCATGGATTTAATTATCCTTCCCACCGAGTTATAAGGACAATTTTCATTGCCAAAAAAAAAAACTTTAATGGACTTATATGGAAAAAAAAACCATTGATCGTCCTTATTGAGGCCGCCAGCTGGTCAGCTGTCTGGTGTCGTCTCTGATAAGGCTGACCAATGGGTCTTTTTATAAATAACATGGTTTAAACTTTTTGATATACCAAAAAATTTTAAACCACTGGCCACGAGAAAACCGAAAATAGGAAGACGTGGAATGTTATATAGGGAGACCTTTGCCCAGCATTGGGATAGTAAAGGTTATAAAAAATACTCACGACGTGAGCAGAGAGCGTTGGTGCTGACTTCCCGAGAGCTGACCTGCGCATACGCACGAGGTTCGACAAACGAGGAGTTTTGGTCGCATCTGAAACAACAAACAGAGAAACATGTAATTATGGAATAAGGTCAAACGTTTCATGTAGCTAAATTATAGCTTTAAAGCTAATGGCTAGAATCTAGGCGATATACTCGCTTGATTGAGTACTTAATGGTCGTCAGTTCAATCCATATTGTACACAAAATTAACCTTTAGCAAAACTAAAAAACAAATTTATGAAACGAATTCATATATATCGAAGTAACATAGTTGTTAAATACACCGTATAATAAATATGTATGTATGATTAAAGTGTAGTGATAGCCTAGTGATATGACCATTGTACTGCCAAGTCAAAGGTCTCGAGTTCGAATCCTAGGCACGTAACTCTGACTTTTCGAAGTCATGTGCGTATTAATACTTAATTATCACGCGCTTAAACGGTGAAGGAAAACATCGTGAGGAAACTTGCATGCCTGAGAGATTGTCTTGACGGCGCGTGAAGTCTGCCAACCCGCAGTAGGCTAGCGTGGTGGACTATAGCCTAATCCCTCTCGTACTGAGACGAGACCCGTGCCCAGCAGTGGGACAACGTAATGGGTTGATGATGTATGATTGAAATAACTTGAATACTTTGCATGTAAATTGTAAGTATTTATTACTTACTTGTAAATGACTACTAATGTGTTTATTTCTAATGTTATTTACTTTGAAACTGTCACGTGAAGACACGTGACGCGACAGTTGTTGTTTTTTTTTATACATAACTATTATACTACTCCTTTAAACGGACATAAGCGCGACTGCTACGCTAGAGGCCTTGTGTTACGTTTTATTAAGTTTTTCAACCGACTTCAAAAAGGTGAAGGTTCTCAATTCGTCTGTATGTTTTTTCTATGAAATTCTCAGTAAGATATCGTAGTTTGGATATGATATGTAGTGCAAAATAATATACAAAATTAAGCCATATTGGATTTAGAATGACGTCACGTAACTAACCATGCATTGTCATCTAAACTAAATATGTATGCAAAATTCCAGCTCAATCTGTTCAGAATAACAGCTTCAAAATCCAGTTGCAAGATTTGACCCGAACAAACATACATTGCAAATTAAATAAAATCTGGTAGAAAGGTTAGGTTCTAATCATTTTAAGGCATGAAAATATTGCTTTACATTACAGGACAAGCTACGTCTGAAAGGCAGATAGAACGAGTTCCAGCCGCCTAACTTGTTTACTCACATACACGTTATCTTAAACACAATTATATCCATGAATCACTGGTGACTATGTCTGGTCTAGACGTCTAGAAATAGGGGTGACAGTCCTGTTTGATACACACGACTACAAGTCAAGCTATACAAAACCAGTTTAGACTGAGACTGAGATCAGTCTAAACTGGAGATTCTCCCATCCATACTAATATTATAAAGCTGAAGAGTGTGTTTGTTTGCTTGAACGCGCTCATCTCAGGAACTACGGGTCCGATTTGAAAAGATCTTTCAGTTTTAGATAGCCCATTTATCGAGGAAGGCTATAGGCTATATATCATCACGCTAAGACCAATAAGAGCGGAGCATAAATGAAAAATGTTGCAAAAACGGGAAAATTTAAATGCAGAAAAGCCAAGAAACCACGCGGGCGCAGCCGTGGGCGGAAAGCTACTTGTTAATATTTTCCGTACCATTCAAGGGAAGCCTGTACTTTATTTGTATAGCTTGATGTATAGCCGTGCGTACAGTTAGTGGTATTACCAGCTCCGCTAACCAAGCATACGGGACTCTTGATGATAAGCCTAGAGATGCCAGCACTAGCGCGTTCTTATTTTGAGACCTGTTAAACCTTTACCTTTTAACCTTTTGGACGCCATTGTCACATATATGTGACACACGAAATCTTACCCTGACCGCCAACGTCACAAATATATTACAAATATACGTCGCACCATATTATGAAATAAGCAATTTAATCATTACTTTAGTGTGTTTTCACTACCTTGTGTAATTTGACAGAAAAAGTGGCCTGGCGTCAGGGGTACGGCGATACGTGTATACTCTGGCGTGCAAAAGGTTAAAACTAGTTATTAGTATTAGTTATAACTAGTGGTCCACGTAACTAAAATATGGTCCGCGAAAGATTTAAATTTTTTGCTATTTTTCTTATATTAAAAGTTTTGTTTCAAAGCAAACAACAATTACAACAAAATGGTTCCAGGTCAAAAGGTATTTCGGATTCGGTTGTGGACCCCTGCTGTAACATACATACACTCACGCCTTTTTCCCATAGGGGTAAGCAGAAACTAAGCTAAACTAACTAAGCTGTTTTTACTTGTGGAGTGCAATAAATGTATTGAGTATTGAGTAAACTACAGAACGCCATCTGCTACGATTCTTGCATACTTCTTTTGCTTCGTCCACATTCATACATCTTGTCATACACATACGCCGGTTGCGAGTACTACGCACCTGACCATTCTGAAGGATCTCACCTGCTGTAACTCGTAAATTAATACAGTTATAAAAAAGTCGTGTTTTCTTTATCATCATCATCATCAGCATGTATCCGTCTTCTGCTAGTCGCATAAATGAAATTTATTTCACCGAAAAAAAAAAACTGTTTTTATAAACGTGGCTACGTATCTCTTGACACAAAATTAAAAAAACACGACTACTACAAACTATTTTCTTTCTTTTCTTACTCTCGACAACCCTACCTTAAAAACATAATAATGTAATTCCAAGAGTCGTAAAAGAATGAAATATTGTGCTGTGTTATTAACTCCAACGTCTAATTTCTAGCACGATGAATGTCGAACTCGAATAGGCGAATATATTGCTCGCATTTTTATGGCAATATATTGCCTACCAATTGCCATAAACATGCGAGATATCTTTAATGTTGGGTTCGCCTTCTTGTCTAATAAAATGTACGATTTCCGACTCGCTCATTAGCCTAGTGTTCCGAAGCGTGACTGCTACGCTAGAGGTACGCTTAGAGGTCTTGGGTTCAATTGCCAGGTCGATTAATAAGTTATTGGGTTTTTCTATGTGTTAAGTAAGCCATGATAGTAATAGGGTCGCCCCCTATTGCATTGGACCTAAACATAGCGGCGAAGTGTGGGTGTACATTAAGTACAGCTCTGACTAACCCTTCGGGGAATCGAAGCGTGATGGTACATACATACATACATATTGTCACGCCTGTCTCCCATGGGGGTAGGCAGAGACTATAGATTTCCACTTGCTACGATCCTGGCACACTACTTTCGCTTCATCTACATTCAGTAATAATTAAGCGTGATGGTATATGAATTTAATTTATCACTTTTGGAATAAACATTCAAAAAGGTCAAGGTCACTCAGAAAAAAAAATACCTTCGAGAGCTCATACAAGAAGTTCCAGGGTAACAGAAATCTATTGGAGCTAACAAGGAACAGATAAAGGTAATGCATAAAAAGTACCAGGCTATCAGAAAACGAATAGAGCCAACATCAAGTTAATAATTGTAAGGCGCGACAGGGGTGTGTCCGACTTAAGATAGATAGGTACTGATAAGTTCGTGACATTATTTCTACAGTTATCTACACTATAAATATAGATAAAGTGTGTTTAACACGATAATAATAATTAGTACATTGTTTTTCATAAAAAAAAACTGTATGTATGTCAAAGTTCAATCGTTTTTTTTTTAGTATAACCCCGCGTTTCCACTGACGACAAAACATGTTGCAAACAGATACCTATCCCACTCACTCTTTGAGTTAGATAGATATTTGCAACATGTTTTGTCTCAGTGGAAACGCGAGGTAAGCATGTAGGACAGATTAGAGAACCTGACATCAAAGATTGGGACAGTGAGCAATTTAAATGCAATTTTGAAGTAAAACTAGCTTCTTAACCTTGTGAGCTTGACACGAGAACTTGTTGTGGGAGTAACGCGAAGAAATCTCTAAAAAGCTAAGACCATCAGGAAATCTTTATGACAGAAAGCTGTTCCAGACTGGACCGGTTCAGAACTGGAAGATGATGATAGATCAACTTAAGCCTACGACACACCAACCGCGTGTGCTGAACTTATACGGACAGATTTAACAACAAGGCCGTAACGCGATCATTTCGAAGTTTTTAGCCACAAATGTCTTTCTACGTGTTAAATAGTGTCATCCCTCTCTTAAAACCTAAAAATGATCGCGTTAAAATGTTGTGGAACGACCCCAGGTATTGCTAAAATGGTAAAGGCTCCATAAAACGCAGCATCTCCATGGCCCTTTTGAACAGTCACTATAAGGAAAAAATCTGTTCCAAATTTAGAAAATAAAAAAAAAACAGGTATTTTTCCAATTATTTAACGTGCAAGATCATTTTTTACTCCGGCTTCACTTATACCAAAATTGACCCTACGTCACTGTGTCACACTAATGTTGACGTGACGTTACTATTCTGAAGGTTCGCGATACAGTTTTATACATTATCTGATTCTGTTCCATATCTGACCCGCGTACCCATTCATTGTGGGTCCGCCTTTAACACAAACATAAACAAAATATTTTGTTTCAGAATTCACATCGGCACGCAAGATTGCCCGATTTAGCGCCGCTTGGCCAAACGTTTGATCAGATACGCCAACACGATACCCATTATGATTAAGAGCCGATGACTTAGATAGATATTTGTGGACAGCATTGAGTTATTATGCTTTTAGCGCTTGCTTGCGAAATGTTATAAAATAAAAATAAGAACAGTCGGAAATAAAAATATTTGAGTGGGATGCTTTGGATAGAGGAGACTTAGAGGCGCGTTCGAGTGACGTTTTTATGTGATATCAGTGCCAAAATTCTTGCATAGATCAACAGTTGAGGGTAATTTTACAATACTGGGGAAAACAGATACATAGTCTTCTTCGTCGATAGTCGATACCTCTTGGCAGAGTGGTCGTGGTCGTCACTTAGGGATTAGCAGCACACTTGACAATTCGCCGCCATTCCTCACGTAGTGTTGCCTTCATAGAAATATATCTGTGGACCAGACCTTCATACAAGTGAATTTCTGCAATCATTAACGCTTCAAGAATACTGTGAAAATATATGCGATTGACCAAAGAAAACTTAAAAATAAGGCAGTCGCAGTTTACTTTCCTTTTTCTTTTATGGTACGGGTAACCTTCAAAGTCAAAACTGCTATGATCTATACTGCCCTGGTAGATTTGAAAGCTACCAATTAAAGTGAAAGATGGGTATTTCTCGGAAATGAGACGTCGATTCGGAGATGAGAGACGTCTTCATTTCCGATACATCTTAGGTCTTATGGGCTTCGTCCGCGATCGCCGATCATCGCCGAAGTTAGGCGAATTTATAGAGGCAAGTTTGAGAAAGTTCGCTTCATTGTCGGTACCTAAATCGAAAAATTCGTGAGAAGTTTATTGAGTTGATCGGGGTAGGCGTTGGGAATAATTAAACTTATTTTAATTTTTTAACCTTTTTATTATTTGGTATTTGAACGTCACCGTAAGATGGAGAAAGTTGGAGAGAAATTCGACATCACTGGCAATCTCGGGTGAGTTGGCTATAGGTAGTCTGAAGTACCGAACCAATAGTCACAAGTTTGAATCCATGGTTTGAAGCATGTCGATTATTTCTTTCGCAAATATTTTTTATCTTATTCTATTGTCCTTAGAATACACACGACGTACTTACCTCCTAAAAATCCTCCGACCACATCCATATTATGGTTGCTTGGAGGTAGACAAATAGACGAATTTTTACGCGAATTATTTGACGAACTTCATCGAACTAGCATTCACTAATCATAAGCGATTGTGGAGTCGAGCCATAACGAGATGACGAAATCTTTTAGCGGTATTTGAGAAGCTTTCGAATCCAGACCTGTGGAAGTTGATCTCTTCATAACTAGAAAAGAGGTAATGATCTTCAAACGGCTGAGCAGATTTTCAGAACACGCTCTATTAAAATTTTCTTCTTTCAAACGAAAACACTATAAAAATCGGTTCATCCCTTCAAGAGCTGTGATGCCACATACAGACACACACTAAAACTTATAACACTTCTTTATTCAAATTTAAACGATTATCGATTAACTACCTGGACAACATTCGAATTGACAGTTAATTGGCGTATTTATTTTTACACGCATCATGCGTTCGTTAAGCTACAGTTAAACTCAGTTTACCAGCTGACAATGATCCGCAATTAGAGCGTCAATTTAATATAATTATGTACCTACCTATTTATCTTAACAGATAGATAAATAATAACATAATGTGCGAATTATCATCTAATTAGCTTAACTAAGATTTGATCGTAGAAATACGTATTATAAATAATCTTTTTATTATACCATTTGACCGCTGCAATTTACACTCTATCACGACAACGTACGACCCGTTCTTGCGTAAACTCGATCTTATATAGGTAATGTGATCGTCAAGATGAAGGGACCAAGGCTCCAATGTCTGTCACACTTATATAAAAAAATAGTACCATAAATCTACTATTTGCTACCTTTGATAGAATTTTAGCTACCTCATCATTTACATAATATTTTAACAAAATGCTTGGTCCCTCCATCTTGATATCAAGATGGAGGGACCAAACTAATAGACTCCTGCCTGGAATGTTCTACCCACTTAGTGTTTTAATACCTTAATTCTACCTTAATATTATTCATTTTGGCTGCCCCAAAACATTATCGTTTTAAAGATATCCATTCAATAAGTTGGTCCCTCCAAATTGACGATTCAATTGATTAGTGGAACAGGTAAATGAGCGGTTTATTTCCTATCTTCGAAGGATCAATATTTAATACCTATTTACTACCTTTCAAATCATGCTTTTTTTTACGTTAAAGTTTATTTTTCCAGTTTCCTATTTATTTTAACGTTAAAAGCGCCTGGTAACTTTGTGTCAGCAAAATGTTTTGTAGCACGCACAATAATGACCTAAATCTACTATACCGTTTGACAGTTTTGACAGATAGAAAAATAGAGATGGGGTCAAAGAAATCGATTCCTACAATACCCGATTCTAAATTTATATCGATATCATTTTGTTGTATTAACTTATTGAGGTGGCATCGTACGACATCGTACTTGCTGTAAAGCATGCCATGTCGGTTGAGAAGCATATTTTCAACAGATTACACTGATGTCACGTCAAAGACGTAAATTAAAAGTGTGAAGGCAAATTTCGACTTGGCGGGTGTACTCAACCAGAAGACGCAGGATCGAATCCTGCCCGCGGTCATATTTGTTCTTCACTAAAACAACTTAATAATCATTTATATATAAAGTACTGTTTTAAAAACTAGCGTATGGTTTTTTACTATTCTGACAGCCAAGCAGCTCTTTTAGCGCTGGAATCTAACGTTATTACGTCGAAACTAGTGGAAGAATGCATGGCTCGATTAAACACTCTGGCAAAGAGAAATAAGGTAGTTTTAAGGTGGGTACCGGGTCACGCGGGTATCATTGGCAATGAACGTGCCGACGAACTCGCAAGAGCGGGGGCCAATGGTACGCAGCAGGGCCCTGAACCCTTCTGTGGAATACCAAAAGCCCTTGCTCAAAAAACCCTCACTGATTCTAGTTTTGAGGCTGCCATAAAGCTCTGGACGGAATCGGCGGGTATGACCCACTCTAAAGCTTTAATTAAAGCCTACAGTAAAAGGCAAACAAACCTTCTCCTAACGCTGAGTAGGAATAATCTGCGCATTGTCACGAGAGCCTTAACAGGACATTGCTGCTTGAACAAGCACATGTTCAACCTAAGGCTGAGCGATACGCGAACCTGCAGATATTGCGAAGAGGCTGATGAAACGCCACTTCACCTTCTGGGGCAATGCGGACCGCTGATGCACAAGCGCAATGCGCATCTGGGGAAACATGTATTAACCCCAGATGAAATAAGGGAGCTCACCCCTAAGGAAATCCTGCAGTTTATGCAGGATTCAGCGCAGGGTTCAGCGGTGAACTTTAAGTCTCTAAGTGGCGATCACAATAGACCGATATCGGTCGCAGTGACACTATAGCCACAAATACAAATAAAAAAAAATAAAAAAAAATGGTTTTTTACACTACAATTTTCATGAATGGTAGTTTCGTTCAGAGATTTACGCTTATTTAATTAGATTCCACCATAAAAGACGGCTGGATTGAAAACTGCTCGATATCAATAGTCATTATTCAGTTTTTTTTACCGATTATGTGTATACAAGTGAATTTGAAGAGTCGCATCACTACGTTAAAGGACCTGACTACATGACTTTGAAACGAAGTCCAGAAAAAAAGCTATCTTTAGTATACATTGGTCAATAAGCCTTGTTTGAAGGTAGGAATTTAAATTTAGCGATTAAGAATTTGTACATCTTGTGATAAAATAAAAACAGCTTCAATATTCCAAGTTTTACGGCGAAGGTTATAGTAATTGTATGAGTTACGCCTATGCAAAGTTATTTAGGTGTCGTTTACATTTTTAGCTAAAAAATAACCAGGCGCTTTCTATGAACATTTTAGTAACGTTAAAATAAATAAAACCACTGTCTAATAATGTTTTTTTCGACACGTACGCAATAAACACTATTCATACAACAGTTTCCATCAAAAAACAATAGCGTTTATCTTTCCTGAGTACATGTTCTGAGTGGCTCCGCTAGAGAGTATGCTCCCCAGTGGAGCCACAATGAATGTATATTTTCTCATTACCTATTGCACGTACAGCAATAAACGGTATACGTGCATTATGTATGTTTGATGTACATCATTTTAAGATATAATTGATTGGTTTCTGAAATGGTGGCTCCGCGGCAGAGTATGACACAAAATTTGTACGTTGTACCTGATTATTTCTTTAACTTTTTGACTGGAAAAATAAACTTTAACGTAAAAAAAAGCATGATTTGAAAGGTAGTAAATAGGTATTAAATATTGATCCTTCGAAGATAGGAAATAAACCGCTCATTTACCTGTTCCACTAATCAATTGAATCGTCAATTTGGAGGGACCAACTTATTGAATGGATATCTTTAAAACGATAATGTTTTGGGGCAGCCAAAATGAATAATATTAAGGTAGAATTAAGGTGATCGTCAAGATGAAGGGACCAAGGCTCCAATGTCTGTCACACTTATATAAAAAAATAGTACCATAAATCTACTATTTGCTACCTTTGATATAATTTTAGCTACCTCATCATTTACATAATATTTTAACAAAATGCTTGGTCCCTCCATCTTGATATCAAGATGGAGGGACCAAACTAATAGACTCCTGCCTGGAATGTTCTACCCACTTAGTGTTTTAATACCTTAATTCTACCTTAATATTATTCATTTTGGCTGCCCCAAAACATTATCGTTTTAAAGATATCCATTCAATAAGTTGGTCCCTCCAAATTGACGATTCAATTGATTAGTGGAACAGGTAAATGAGCGGTTTATATCCTATCTTCGAAGGATCAATATTTAATACCTATTTACTACATTTCAAATCATGCTTTTTTTTACGTTAAAGTTTATTTTTCCAGTTTCCTATTTATTTTAACGTTAAAAGCGCCTGGTAACTTTGTGTCAGCAAAATGTTTTGTAGCACGCACAATAATGACCTAAATCTACCATACCGTTTGACAGTTTTGACAGATAGAAAAATAGAGATGGGGTCAAAGAAATCGATTCCTACAATACCCGATTCTAAATTTATATCGATATCATTTTGTTGTATTAACTTATTGAGGTGGCATCGTACGACATCGTACTTGCTGTAAAGCATGCCATGTCGGTTGAGAAGCATATTTTCAACAGATTACACTGATGTCACGTCAAAGACGTAAATTAAAAGTGTGAAGGCAAATTTCGACTTGGCGGGTGTACTCAACCAGAAGACGCAGGATCGAATCCTGCCCGCGGTCATATTTGTTCTTCACTAAAACAACTTAATAATCATTTATATATAAAGTACTGTTTTAAAAACTAGCGTATGGTTTTTTACACTACAATTTTCATGAATGGTAGTTTCGTTCAGAGATTTACGCTTATTTAATTAGATTCCACCATAAAAGACGGCTGGATTGAAAACTGCTCGATATCAATAGTCATTATTCAGTTTTTTTTTACCGATTATGTGTAAACAAGTGAATTTGAAGAGTCACATCACTACGTTAAAGGACCTGACTACATGACTTTGAAACGAAGTCCAGAAAAAAAGCTATCTTTAGTATACATTGGTCAATAAGCCTTGTTTTAAGGTAGGAATTTAAATTTAGCGATTAAGAATTTGTACATCTTGTGATAAAATAAAAACAGCTTCAATATTCCAAGTTTTACGGCGAAAGTTATAGGAATTGTATGAGTTACGCCTATGCAAAGTTATTTAGGTGTCGTTTACATTTTTAGCTAAAAAATAACCAGGCGCTTTCTATGAACATTTTAGTAACGTTAAAATAAATAAAACCACTGTCTAATAATGTTTTTTTTCGACACGTACGCAATAAACACTATTCATACAACAGTTTCCATCAAAAAACAATAGCGTTTATCTTTCCTGAGTACATGTTCTGAGTGGCTCCGCTAGAGAGTATGCTCCCCAGTGGAGCCACAATGAATGTATATTTTCTCATTACCTATTGCACGTACAGCAATAAACGGTATACGTGCATTATGTATGTTTGATGTACATCATTTTAACATATAATTGATTGGTTTCTGAAATGGTGGCTCCGCGTCAGAGTATGACACAAAATTTGTACGTTGTACCTGTTTATTTCTTTAACTTTTTGACTGGAAAAATAAACTTTAACGTAAAAAAAAGCATGATTTGAAAGGTAGTAAATAGGTATTAAATATTGATCCTTCGAAGATAGGAAATAAACCGCTCATTTACCTGTTCCACTAATCAATTGAATCATCAATTTGGAGGGACCAACTAATTGAATGGATATCTTTAAAATGATAATGTTTTGGGGCAGCCAAAATGAATAATATTAAGGTAGAATTAAGGTATTAAAACACTAAGTGGGTAGAACATTCCAGGCAGGAGTCTATTAGTTTGGTCCCTCCATCTTGATATCAAGATGGAGGGACCAAGCATTTTGTTAAAATATTATGTAAATGATGAGGTAGCTAAAATTATATCAAAGGTAGCAAATAGTAGATTTATGGTACTATTTTTTTATATAAGTGTGACAGACATTGGAGCCTTGGTCCCTTCATCTTGACGATCACGAATTAAGGTATTAAAACACTAAGTGGGTAGAACATTCCAGGCAGGAGTCTATTAGTTTGGTCCCTCCATCTTGATATCAAGATGGAGGGACCAAGCATTTTGTTAAAATATTATGTAAATGATGAGGTAGCTAAAATTCTATCAAAGGTAGCAAATAGTAGATTTATGGTACTATTTTTTTATATAAGTGTGACAGACATTGGAGCCTTGGTCCCTTCATCTTGACGATCACTAGGTAATATGAAACATATATTATCTGTCTACGCGAGAATTATTTGTAAATAAAAAAGTTAAACTTATTTTTATCTTTTGTTTTTGTAAATAATCAGAGTGTAGGTGCCAGGATAAGGGAAACGAAATAAGGAACACAGGGTGCGAGCCAAAACCGACGAGAGAGCGCGAGCCGTGACCGGCCGTTCTCTGAGGAGCGTTGTGAAGCACTGAAAGGCTCTGGATCGTTCGGAAACAAGTGGCCTTTCAAATTAGTTCTAGAATGATTCTAGAATTATTCTGACATAATGCGGCTGTGTGCCAGGCTCTCACTCCCTAATACTTTATTTATTTTTAATAAAATACTAAAACCTTTTTCTTTATTTTACATAAAACCTTATACAAAAATATATATAAGTTCCGCGCGTCGACCACTCTGTAGCGGTGCCACGCGTCGCCAACATTCTCCACCCCTAGTGCTGAAGCAGCACTCATCATCTGCTGGAATGCTTGCGATGCGTGTTGTTGTCCGCTTGTCATCGTTTCGTGCGACGGTTACATGTGTGAGCGGACGACTGTTCACAATTTGTTCCACTTCATGTGTGGAGGGTCACGTCACGTGGTAGCCGTTCAGCAGTACCGTTATCAGAGTACCAGTGAGCATCACGAAAAACCTCGCCTGGCTGCCATGCGCCGAAGAACCATTATTACGCCATCAGCAATCTCGATATCTAGGTACAGCCCTCACTGTCCGACAGGGTCGACGTCTAACTGCGAACTTCATTGGTCCAAATCAATCAACGCCGGTACATGTAGAGAACGTTGATGATGAGCCATCCTTGCTCCAGGTCTTGTAAATGAATATAAAATAAATTTAAAAGTCGTAGAAATATAGTTTGAACAGAGATATTGCACTGTCAATGTCACACGACGTTTATCTTCTTTTTATAATCCTATATGGCAGTTGTCACAATTGTCACTCGAAGAAGTCGGGCAAGAAAATAACCTTCTTGGATCAGGCACATAAGAAGTCGTGACGTAAAAATATTTTTCTTTTGTCCACGTCAGAACGTCAAATGTCACAAACATCTGGTTTGGTAGCTGTTTCTCCGCCTCTTCGACCATAAAACGTTTTCATATGAAAATAATGGGCTATGCAGCCGTTCATGCACCGAAACTTGTTTTCTACGATTCCATAGCCAGCACACAACAATCGTTTGTAGCGTAGAAATAGTGGTAGGGGACGTGATGCCGAACAACAGTGTCGTGACAGCTTTCTTGGCACGTCCGTGTAGGCTTCTTCTAAGCCGCCACTGTAACTCCCGGTCACTACACTTCCGGGTTAGGGAATATTCCTCGAAAGTCGTGATAGGTACACATTTATGCAGATCACTAGAACGTACACATTCGTGCAGACCAGTATTGTGTACACATTCGTGCAGATCACTAGCGTATCCAGGTAGAGCCGTAGGCGTACAAAAACCGTTAAGCTTAGGGTTGCTGTCGACTAGACGATCCGGTGCACTCTTCAGCTCATCGGTGCCTCCGCGAGTCATCACGGCGGCCTTGGGCTGCTGCTGGAGTACGGGTTCAGTAGCAGGAGGTGGTGGACACAGTACGCCGAGGGTTACAACGGTGACGCACTGAGCCGGAGCCTTTTCCTCTTGCTGACTGATTTCTGGTCTACTTTCTTCTCCGCGATGTTCATGTAGCCTGGTTGTCTTCTTACCTCTTGAACGATCTAGCTCAGCTAGATCTAAGGCCAGTTTCCGATCTATTAGCTCCATCTCAAGCTCTGTCTTCTTTTGAGCGGTTTTTAATTCCAAGTCTATGAGATGTTGTTTGATCTGCGCTATCTTTAGTGCGGCTTCCCACTGAAGCCTCTTAAGTGCGGCTTCGCACTGGAGCCGCGCCCTCCTCGCCTTCACAGACGCAGCAGAAGGAGCAGGTCTCGGGTTCCTGCAGCGCCCGGAACCTTCAGTAGGCGAGAGGTTTGGTGCTTCCATTGTCGCTGCTTCTCTTGTATGTTCGTTGGTGTTCGCTGTTGTATCCCACGGTCACATTCGCGTCTCGAGGCGCAACGAATAGCCCACCACCGGATTCAACGACAGCGGCGGCGGCAGCGTGCGGTACAAGGGTGACGCGAAGCGAGGTTATTCCCAGATCCGGCTCGAAGGACCAGAATGTAGGTGCCAGGATAAGGGAAACGAAATAAGGAACACAGGGTGCGAGCCAAAACCGACGAGAGAGCGCGAGCCGTGACCGGCCGTTCTCTGAGGAGCGTTGTGAAGCACTGAAAGGCTCTGGATTGTTCGGAAACAAGTGGCCTTTCAAATTAGTTCTAGAATGATTCTAGAATTATTCTGACATAATGCGGCTGTGTGCCAGGCTCTCACTCCCTAATACTTTATTTATTTTTAATAAAGTACTAAAACCTTTTTCTTTATTTTACATAAAACCTTATACAAAAATATATATAAGTTCCGCGCGTCGACCACTCTGTAGCGGTGCCACGCGTCGCCAACACAGAGCATAATATAATGTTATTTTTATTTAAAATAACTTATCTTTTGGTTGCGATTGAGACCCATATAAAAATAACAGTGATATGAAAAAATCCAATCATTAACCCGCCAAGCGCCATATTGTAGACACATTGCTTAATCTATTGTTTTGTCCTTATAAGTCCACTACGTGCGTCAGAAAATTAAAAAATAACATTCAAAGCTAAGTTTTTTGTATAAAATGTATATTTTCTACTGAATGAATCGCCGAAATGTATATTTATCTTCCGAACGACTGCACCACATTGGATATTCTTTTTTGTGTTTGTTATTGTCAGGACAAGGTTTGTTTAAAAGAAAATTTAAAAAAAAATCGAGCACATTTTTAGTTACATCTTATAATATATCAAATATGGCGGAACGAAGTACCGGGTCCGGGCCGGGTCAACTTGTATTTAATAAGCTAGAAGCATTTATAAGATTTTTTTTTACTTACTGTTCCCTGCGGTTTGATTCACCTAGTAAAAGTTGTTCTGACATACTAAAATCGCGATAAATAATGGCAGGTGAGGGTGGGGGTATAAAAAATAGCTATATGTGTAGCCTTGCGTAACACGACAAGAGTTTGTTTGAACGCACTAATCTCTAAAACTACCAGTCGGATTTGATAAATTCTTTTCGCATTTAATATTCCAATTCTTGAGGAAGGTTTTACGTTATTTAACATCATGCTACAATCCTTAGGAGTTGGGCAAAGCGGATGAAACCACGGGGCACAGATAGTACAGAATAAAATATTTATAAACTAAATAGGTATAGTTTAGTGACGTGCAAAACTAAAATCACGTGTTTGCTAGTATCAAAATACGTTACACGTGGGCCACTGGGCACGATTCCAGCAATTTACTTTTTCTAGTATTTTTTTTTGGATGAAGAGGAAGAGGCTGTGATATGACCATTGGACTGCCAAGTCAAAGGTCTCGAGTTCGAATCCAAGGCCTGACGGCACCTCTGACTTTTCGAAGTTATGTGCGTATTAATAATTAATTATCACGTGCTTAAACGGTGAAGGAAAACATCGTGAGGAAACCTGCATGCCCGAAAGATTTTCTTGACGGCGTGTGAAGTCTGCCAACCCGCAGTAGGCTAGCGTGGTGGACTATAGCCTAATCCCTCTCGTTCTGAGAGGAGACCCGTGCCCAGCAGTGGGACAATGTAATGGGTTGATGATGTTTTTTTTTTTACTCATTACTCTATATATTTCGACCACTTAAATAATATTAGCCAAGATAATGTTGATATTATGACTGTCTAAATTTACATACCTAGACGTAATAAGAATTACGACCCGAAAATTGGGTGGCCTTATTCACAGCAATAACTAAACGTAATAGTGAGTTTGTCTGTCAGTCTTCTTATTTCTTTTTCATGATAGAAGAATTAAATCGATCGTGTAATTGTGTCGGAACTTTGAACCAGACACAATCTGAAACAGCACAGGACTCCAACTCTGATAATTTATTGCGATCAAATCGTCATACAATAACTTGGGAATGTTGTTTTTTGATAGTTTTCTCTACCAAATCTGACGGCCTGTTTCTATAACAAACAATATAAAATACCATCATGCCTGTATTCCCAGAAGGGTCAGGCAGAGGCGTACTAAATGTACACCCACGCTTCGCCGGTATGTTTTGGTCCCATGTAATAGGGGGCGAGCCTATTGCCATTAACCGGGCACAAATACAGACTCCGAGCTGTTACAAAGAAATTAATAGAAAAACTCAATAACACTGGTCGACCTGAGAATCGAATTCCAGGATCTCTAGCTTAGCAGTCGCGCTAGGGACCACTAGACTAATAAGGCCGGCAGTATAACAAACAAATCCGATTATATTTTTTTTACCAGGATACTATGGACCCTATGTCAAAATCCGTCTATCTTTAGTAAGCAAAGCTGACAGATATGATAAAGAAACCGGCCGTTATTTATACAGTACAGATAAGGTAAGATTTATTTTAGTGTATGTTTTTATTTAAATAACACACGAGGATTCTTTTAGAATTTTATTGCAGTTGCTTTTAATAAGACACACCCAAAAAAATGAATGTCACATTACAATGACATTTACTTGTGACGTGCCGCATGTCATTGCAAATTGTATTACAATACCTACATAATTTAAAAACAAACGTAGGTACCCCAAGTCTTTGTTGTATATAGATACACAAAAACAAAACACGCTTAAACTGATGAATCAATCTAAACTAATATTATAAAGAGGAAATATTTGATTGAATTGTTTGTTGTACACAGTAAGGCGTAGCTTTAGCCGGCCTCACTTCTTTGTTCGCAAAGTTCCATCTTAACTTTTTATTTGATCTGAGGATTGGACCTTGCAAAATGTGCAAACATAGGCTACAGTATTAACCGACTAAAAAGGGAGGAGGTTCTCAATCCGATAGTCTTACTTTATGTTTTTTACCTTAGAACAATGTCCCTCAATAAAAGTAACCCCGCCTTCGAACCATGATAGAAATAAACTGCGGGCAAATCCTATCCTATCCTACTAATCCTACTTCCTATCCTACTTCCTACTAATATTATAAATGTGAAAGTTTGTGAGGATGGATGGATGGATGGATGGATGGATGTTTGTTACTCTTTCACGCAAAAACTACTGAACGGATTTTGATGAAACTTTACAGTATTATGGTTTATACATCAGAATAACATATGTATAGGCTTTAAATTATAACGATATTTTGGGAAATTCCCACGGGAATGGGGAAAAACTATTCCACGCGGACGAAGTCGCGGGCAAAAGCTAGTAATTAATAAAATCCCCAAATAATGTTCACTTATTTTACCCAAAAATAATTTCGATATGAAACAACACACGTACAGCGCTGACTCATGTGTACACAGAATTAATACAATGGAAAGTATTTCGACAAGGTTAAGGTGTAATTCTAAACAAATACCCTGGCAAAATATCAAGCAAGTATTTGGAGCACTCACGATGTTATTTAAGGGTTAGATGCTTGATTATTAATGCTACGAACGATTAATAAATACGTGCACGCCGCTCAGCTATACTTCTTTGCGTTCGTTCACGTTCATATTCACAAGGGCACATGGGCTCCCACAGACAGGTTCAAATAAAACATGGAGCTGATATTGAAAGTTGACCGTACACTTTGATAAAATACGTTTCTTTTTGCGTGTTTAAATCCTCATGGAATTTCACCGCCCGAGGGAGGCGATGGGGTGTCAGGGTTGGTGACCTACCGACTAAAACCATACGGGTGTTTTGCCCTTCTGGGGTAACAAGAGCGAGTTGTCATTCCTCCGTGACCCCAGCAGAAGTAGGGACTACCCGAAGTCACAAATCGAAAAATATCCCACAGCTAATATCGATAGAAAAAAAGTTAGTAAAACGTTTTACTTGACGGGCGTTTATGAATGTAAAGAAATATGGATCTGCCATTGTATCATACACTCCCTGGTTGCGACCTTGCGAGTACCATAGATTTAGTAATAGTTAGTAAGCATAAAACCTTTTTGGAGGACCTCACCATTTTAATAAAGCCTATTTTTGTGTCCCAGTGCTGGTTGAAGGTATACCCTAACTCCTAACTCAGTTCAGGATTTCCCTTCTCGGCTTCTTCATAACGGATTTGTGTTACGAACCCAAGTAATATATCATTTACTAGCTGATCCGTGCCCACTTCGTTAGCCGATATAGCCTATGACAGTCACAAATAACGTGGCTTTCTATTGGTAAAATAATTTTCAAAATCGGTTCAGTAGATCCAGAGATTACCCCCTACAACCTCACAAACTTAATCTTTTCATAATATCAATATAGAAGTATAGATAAGGTATCTATAATAGGCAAAATGTCCCTATTCATAATATTGATTAAAAAATATTGTGAATTCACTCCCCGACCCAATCAAGTCGCTCATAAAGTATCTAATGAATAATTCTTTTTGTTTACGACGGTGTGCCGTGAACGACCCCGCTTGACTCGGAACTGACTAGAGATAACATTACATAGCAAAAAAGTCGGTAGCGTTTATTTATATTTTATTGTAAAAAAAAATAATAAAACTTCCATCATCTACATCTTCGACATCAACCCATATTATCTCACTGCTGGGTACGGGTCTCCTCTCTAGGGGCTAGGCTATCAATCACCACGCTTACCCAAAGTGGATTGGCAGTGTTCACACGCCGTTGACGATGTTTTCCTTCACCGTTGTCAGAGTGATTATAAATGATTTCAAGCTTTTGAATTCGAACTGGAGATATTATCAATCACTCTGCTAAAAACTGCTTTCAGTAAAGAAAGCCTTGTTTTGAATCATGCAATATCTGAAGTGCATATCGATTTCCTATTTCTTTTGGCACAGACGATAGAATACCGCTGAGACATCCACGTTTTGTATAAACAAGACACATAAAGGTACTAACCCACTCAGTTACTACATTTGGTATAAAAAAAAATAATTGGATTAAAATATTGAATTGAAATAATTTTATTTTAATTATACCAAAGTATGATTCGTTATCGAATCATACTTTTGATATGTCGAAAACGGTTTCAAATACTGGGGAATCTCTAATGGAGAAGATTTTAGAAGTAACTCAACAGATACTCTTTTTCTTCGGTCTGAAATAATGCTAATTAGAAAATGAAAATGTATACACGGCTACACATCAAGCTAAACAAAACCAGTTTAGACTGACTTCGCTTTGTAAACGCTTTCCGCACAATTCAAGGCTAGCCTATACTGGATTTGTATAGCTTGATGAGAAGCTGGGTGTACCAAGAAATGTATGCCTTGAAAAGTAAAAAAGATCATTGTCATGTCAAGCATCATTTACGCAATGCAATAGGAATTCAAAACAAAACATACCATTGAGCAGATAGGGAAGTGGGAAGTCAATTGTCAAATGAAGGCCTGAATGCATGACAAGGTCTGAAGAATGTCTTTAAGTAATAGGTGATAATACTATCAAGAGATTGTTTATGTTTCTCATAGCTATATTATGCAATACATTTACATAAATATTATCATAATTTCTAAACATAATCGACCGTGGAACAAGCTCAAAGGTAAATCTCTAAAGTGCCGCTCCTACGGAAGTTGCGTGGCCATGAGTCAGATTCCGTATATCCAGATGGGTCTTTTCTGATGATAAAACACAGATGTTTTAATATATTGAAGTCATTGGATGACATACTTATGAAATCCTTCAAATGCAACCTCGTGTAAGCTTTAAATACATGTATTTGTCTTGATACGGAAATTAAACATAAGGCAGATGTACTGTGCACCATACAATTCTATTTTAGCTTATTTAGCACATCACCCTAAAAACATTTCGCAAATCGCCCAATTCATTGGTAGTAAAAAAAACAACACATACTTAATTGTAATAATTAATTTTAGGTTAGGAAAGAGATAGAAACAGGAAGTGGACAAAGGCTATATTTAATATTATTTGCGGAAATGGTTAAAATGGAAGCGGATTTGACTACTTTGAGTCATTACTGAGAATCATTATTCCTTTTTAATCTATAAAAAGGAATAACGATTATGCGTTCCTAAATAAGCATTCCATTATTTGGCGTAAAAACATCTCGTCTTTCTAGATGGCGTTGTGCAAATTCATACGATTCCTACATTATGCCATGGTTTCGTTACCGTTGAAAATAAGATCTACAGAAATTATACAGTGGTACGCTGGTGCATCAGAAATAAATTGTATTAGAAGTGCAATTGTGTTTAGTAAACAGAACCTTGGGCTGCAGTTTTTACACAAATCCACCGTGAAATCATATAGTTGCTAAAATCATCTATTGGCATCAACAACAACGTGAATACTCGTAGTTAGAAAAATCCTGGCGCCATGTAAGACCACAATTTAGATGTGAGTGTTGCCAAAAATGTAGACACTCCAATATTTCCGGGCGATGGCAAGACGTGATCTATACCGCGGCGTGCGAGCGTGAATAATCTATGGCGATACGGTCCAGTGAGCCGAGTCCTTAGCAACGGAAGACGAAATATTTTACTACATAACTGTTAGACTAAGCTTTACATATTTTGTATAATTATTATTACGAAACTCGACCGCAATATTTGTCGGCGTTCTCTATATTAACTTTAATTATGGTAACAAATCACATATTCCTCCGTGCGTGCAATGTTCTTTAAAAAAAAGGTATTAAGTTTTTTCTTCACGGATTGGGGTTCCAAGCAGATGGTAGACCCAGCCATCTTCTCTATTGCTTCCCATCTGCTTGGATCCCCATCATAGATTCCATTAAATCTAAATCCAAGCACAAGACTGCGAGACCTAAGGATACGGTGAGCTCATTCTGCGTGACCGGAACAAATAATAATCAACAAAATGTAGGGTAGCTGTTGATAATTTTGACATTAGGACGACCAACACGATCCGAAACGTAGGGAATTAAAAATATTAATATAACGCGATAAAATCTGTAAAAAGTAGTTTTATTTCAATGTCTAATATACGCGTAAGTGTTGGAAACCAGAATAATTATATAGAATAGTTCTCTATTTTAGAAAACATTTACTGTGTAAGTTGTAAGCGCATGTCTCTAAGTTCCACTGATTAACTGCGCTTAATTGGTGGAATATCAATCAACCTTCATGATAATACTAATAGGAATACTAGTAATGTGTGACCCACATAGCTAATAGGCTTTTAAGAGTCCTAGATCCAGGTTCAAAGAAGGACTAGGGTCTTGCTCATGTGTTTCATCATTTTGGAATGAATTATACAATAATAATTCGAAGTTTCAACCCACTGCCCACTACACTGGCCCAGGGCCGATGGGCAGACGTCACAATATCCACGCCCAGAATGTGCACTTAGCATTTAGGATTGCAACACTCACCAAAAAACTCGGTTTTCACATTTAGTGCACTTCGCATTTGGGGCACTTCTCAATCACAAACCATCGGCGCTCAAGAAAATCTTTTACGCAAGCAAATTTCGTGTATAATTTTTCTTCATCGTTTAAACATCTTCATCAACAGAAATGTCCCACAGCTCGGCACGGGTCTCCTCTCAGAGTGATAGCTGATAGTGGTAAGATTATAGTCTACCACGCTAGCCTACTGCGGGTTCGCAGACTGCCTTCGAGAAATCTCTCAGATATGCAGGTTATCTCACGATGATTTCCTTCACCGTTTTAAGCATTTAATACGCACATGATTACGAAAAGTCTAACTTTTCGTGTGCGCGTACCTTGGATTCCTTATTGGCAGTCCATCTCATATCAATAGGCTATCACCAATTAACCTCTCCCACGATTAGAATGCAACCTATGCAAAAATGTGCAGTATGCAGGTTCATATATGACTATTATTGCCATCCTTTTCGTTTCCCTAAAATTTTTGCAAATTAGAGCAGGAAAAATATAGTTTTACGAATTTCCATGATAAAAAAAAACGCAAAATTTTTTGCACACTTGGTGTGCAAACTACATTAACCGGGTTAAGCATACATGCTGTAAAACGGTTAACAATTTTATATAGAGGCTATACACTAAAGGCTCTTTTTATGTACCGAAAGGGCCATGAAAGTGTTCCAACGTCATGCATTTTCTCAGTAACGACAAGATCGCCTTCACTTACCAGTTTATTGATAAAATCTTTTAATTAATGCTATATTCCAATACCAGAAGCCGGTTCTACTTAGGTAGTATCTACTATCTAGTCAGAAATCAAATAGATAACATCGCTCCCTCCCATGTCAGTGTTGATAGATTATCGGGATATCGAATTATTATCAATGTCAATAATTATTTTTAATTGTTTAGATACCTTGGTACATCCGCACACGGCTATGCGTGGACAAATTATAACATCTGTCAACATATTGATCAAGCAGTGCCTTCACGCGCAAAATGTGTTCTAACCTTTTTTAAATTCTCAGCAAACGCAATAAGATTGCACGGTACAAATAACCAAAATATTTACATAAAAATCTTAATCTATACTAATATTAAGAGGTAAAGTTTGTGAGATTGTAGGGGGTAATCTCTGGATATACTGAACCGATTTTGAAAATTATTTTACCAATCGAAAGCCACGTTATTTGTGAGTGTCATAAGCTTATATCAAGTTGACACGAAATAGATATGATGAGAAATTTTAAGTTAACGATTTAGCTAGGTACTTTTTTCCAAAACCCCCAAATGAAATTGTAATCAACTTAACGACTAATTCCCGGGACTAAACAACTTAATGATCAACAGATTGTGTCAACCCTTTCCCAATCTAGTACCCTTTGTCACTTCCCACGAAAAAAATCTAAAGCCCACAGACTAAAAATAGATTGGCCTGAAATAGCTAAACGTTCAGCTACTTCTAGTTCATAACATTACATACCATCACGCCTGTATTCCCCGAAGGGTTGCAGAGGACTAATGTGTACACCCACACTTCGCCGGTATGTTTAGGTCCCATGTAACAGGGACGACCCAATTGTCATTAACCAGGCACAAGTCCAGACTCCGCGCTGCTTCTGAGAATTTCATAGAAAACCCCAATAACACTTTGCTCGACTCGGGGACTCTTTCCTAGGACCTCAAGCGTAGCAGTCGCGCTTAGGACCACTAGACTAATGAGGCAGTCTTCATTTTTTGTTTAGCTATTTCGAATCAAACCATAATAATATGGCATAATATGGTATACCATCCTTTTATTTTGTTGTAAAAACGTAAAAAAAATTATGTTGGACTCGTACCGACTAAAAAGTCACTTATAATGACTTCTCCTATAGTATCCATGGATATTGTGTAAATTCTTCACGATCCCGAAGAACCTTAGTACGAGTATAAAAACAATCACTGGCCTCAAGTGGTACCAACCAATATCAATATCTGAAATCCACACACTCAGATCAAATAAAAAGTTAAGATGGAACTTATTAGTTAACTACGCCTTATCTTGTCAGTCGAGCTTTCGATAGCTCGACTGACAAGATAAGACGTAGTTTCGGTATACGTGTGTGCGTGTAATTGTGTGTTGTACACCATTAGGCGTAGTTTTAGCCGGCCTCACTTCTTTGTTCGCAAAGTTCCATCTTAACTTTTTATTTGATCTGAGCCCACACAGTAATAACCTTCTCCTACCCACATAATTATATGAAAGATATATACCTGACCTCAGCAAATAAATCTATCGTATTTATCTATTGAGACGCTGACCAAAACATAGTCGTAATACGTTACGCAACGCTTACGTCACGACTGCGGGGCGACATTGAAATGTATGCCAAATCTTTTGTGTATCAACAAATGAACCGTTCTTTTATTGTTCAGTATCATTCGGCATAGCAATATGGGGTTAAAAATGTCAATAAATTGATTTCTTCGATATTAATCTTGTAAAATTGGTTTTACTTTCACTAAAAATCGCTAGTTAATAAGGACGAGATCGCGGCAGCAATAAAAAAAAACAACTTTTGCCGTATTTTTTTTCAAAATATCGCAAAGAATGAAAAATTACTTACAAACTCGACAAGTAAATCATTAATTTGTTTGTTAATTAATAATAATAAAGTTGTTGAGTTTTTTTCAATAATTCTTAATGTTGTTGTCGATAAAACTTGTTTACATGTAGAGCCCTACCTCGGTCATCATTTACTTAAACAAAAGAACCTCTTCCATACATATGTAGGTACATACAATATTTTCTTTCACATACATACACTCACACCTTTTTCCCACAGGGGTAGACAGAAACTAAAGATCGCCACTTGCTACGATTCCTGCAAACCTCTTTCGATTCTTCCACATTCATACATCTTTTCTTGCACACGCGCCGGTTGCGAGTACTACGCACCGGACCTTTCTGAAGGACCTCACCAATAAGGTTGGTGTATGTCTTGGTTTAAGACCACCATCAACCACTATCACCTTAATAACCTTGCAGCTTGAGCCTTACATAACCTGGAAGACCTTGGTTTTTTAGATAGGAAAAGGCAAATTTGGCTGGCATATGCTGAACCAGATCCTTTTCGGCGCAAATATGGGCATAGTACTTATTGCTGGTATTTTTTGTTCTTATAACTTTTTCTTCGTATAAATGTACTTAAATCTATACTGCGTGTGAATAAACTGTTTATTTCTAGAGTGTCCTCGGAGGCTCAACTGACATTCGCGGTATAAATCCCTTTCTTCAGTCGCCTTTCATCCATTCTCTCGAAATGCCCAATCCATCTCAGCATATTCCTTTCAATTCGTGTCATTATATCGTCTTTTAAACTGCAACATTGTCTTATCTTACTATTTTTCAATCAATCATTCCAAGTTACACCACACAGACTTTGTTTTAACAATCATAACACAGCAAAATAACCAAAGCTGGTATCACACATGAATACATTATCATAATTCGTTGTATACTCATACAACGCAGCGGAAAAATGAGCCTTAGCGACATTAGGCTACTATAGGTTTAATATCGGAACTCCTTTGAGACCTTCAAACAGGTCAATCAATACTGAGTGATAGGAAGAATATAATTCAGCTCCCAAATATCCAACTATTCGTTACAGACATCCTTTAAAGAGAAAAGAGACTCCCGTAAGGCAGATTGTCCACTAACTTTCCGAGATTTTCCAAGCAACGAGAATTTTGATCAAAGTAATTAAGATACTTTTTTATACTTCTTGACTTGAAACAGGAACAAGGATTTCAAAAATACTAGTATATTATTGTAAATCCAGTTTAATTTAAAATATGTACTTTGCAGTGCAACATTTTAACCCTTTATAGCAAGCTTGGTAAGCGTCGGTCTTAACTGAGCTATAACACAAATTGCCCGGTTAAGCCTTTAGCTTAGCCAACTTGTTGCTTTGTTGCAACACGAGGCTCCAAGCCCAAGTCATGCTTTTAATCCAGGAAATAATGGCAGCATTTTGAGATATAGATATATGTAGATATCACGTACTGTGTGCAATTGTTTATTACCACAGATTCTACGTAGAAATACTTGCAAAAACAAGTTTGGACGAAAAGCGGAGAATAGAATTCTCAGTAGCAGCTCGTAGTTTGGATATGTGCCTGGTAATAACATTTGACCTAAATTTACCAAAGTATACCATTGCCTAACCCTTCGAGGGTATACAGGCGTGATGGTATGTTATGGACGATGAAGAGTGTCTGCAAACCCTTATTAAAGAAACCCAGGACATAATTCGGTAATGCGTTTACAAGTAGACCATGACGAGGTTTGGCAAGAAACTTTCACATTACGAACACAGGAAGGATAAACTAATTTCGGAACCACTGCACATAATTTTTTTTCTAGATTTTTTGCAACACACGTCTTGATGATATAACTAAATACGTGCTGAGGCAGAAGAACCGACGACGCGAGAGAGACCGCGACTCGGCAAACGCAGTGTATGATGCCCTCCTGCAAGATGGAGTGATAATTTGCGAATGCTGGCAGAAGCTGGATGCAAAAAGTGGATGACAGGGTAAAATGGCACACACTAGGGGAGGCCTACGTCCATCAGTTGACTAGTATAGGCTGATGACGATGATGATGTGCTGTGGTATGCCACGGTGCTAAAAATTACTTAAGGTGAAACAAATTTTGTGTGTTAAGGTTAGGTTTTGTTTACGAATTTAATTTCTGCCTAAAGAAATTTAATTGTTGCATACAAGATATAGTAACTTCATGAATATTTATAAACAGTTTTTTTTTTTTCATTTTAAATTACAAAATAAAGGAATTTACAAACTTGCATTGTATATAATTTACTCAAAACTAGCGACCCGGGTAATAACGTCATGTTTCATGCAAAAACCTCACAAATCATACATCTAAACGTTCCTTTTGAATCACTCTGTCTATTAGTGAAAGCTGCATGATAATTTGTTCAGTAGTTTTTGAGTTTATCCCGAACAGACCGACAGAGGCGACGGGGGACCTTGTTTAATAATTGTAGTGATACTTAAATGTTAACGCAGTGTGAATACACACTGCGTTAATTAAAACTCTAGTTTTAAATTATATCTTATGTTTTATTTAAAAACTTAGGATATTCGGCCTGCTTACATTGCAAAGGAAGAGATATCGAATGAAAGTTGTTTGTGAACGTGTTGTCTCGAGTGGTCGCGATTCCTTTCAATTTTTCAATCAATAGAGAGCAAGACCAAGCGTCAAACGATAAATCGGGGTCACACGCCTACTAGATTATATTATGATGACGAAGGACTAGATAGATTCATAATAACTTTATTATTCGCTGATTGAAAAGTAAATTGTTTTGCGTGCGTATTTGCAATGCGGTTTAAGCAGTTTGATTGTTATCTGTTCTATGGTATGTTTAAAAAATTAACCGCACGAGAATCACATAATATTATTGTGTTATTTTTAGGGTTCCGTAGCCAAATGGCAAAAAACGGAACCCTTATAGATTCGTCATGTCCGTCTGTCTGTCTGTCCGATCGTGTCACAGCCTTTTTTTTTTCGAAACTATAAGAAGTATGCTGTTGAAACTTGGTAAGCAGATGTATTCTATGAACCGCATTAAGATTTTAACACAAAAATAGAAAAAAAAACAATAAATTTTTGAGTTTCAGTTCCAAGTATGGGGATACTTGGAACTGAAACTCAAAAATTTTTTTTCATCAAACCCATACTTGTGGGGTATCTATGGATAGGTCTTCAAAAATGATATTGAGGTTACTCATATCATTTTTTTCTTAACTGAATAGTTTGCGCGAGAAACACTTCCAAAGTGGTAAAATGTGTGTCCCCCCCCCCCCCTGTAACTTCTAAAATAAGAGAACGATAAAACTGAAAAAAATATATGATATACATTACCATGTAAACTTCCACCGAAAATTGGTTTGAACGAGATCTAGTAAATAGTTTTTTTTTAATACGTCATAAACTGAATATTTTGCTCGAGAGACACTTTCAAAGTGGTAAAATGTGTGTCCCCCCCCCCCTGTAACTTCTAAAATAAGAGGACGATAAAACTAAAAAAATATATGATGTATGTAAACATGTAAACTCCATCGAGATCTAGTAAATAGATTTTTTTTAATACGTCATAAATCGTAATGATACGGAACCCTCCGTGCGCGAGTCCGACTCGCACTTGGCCGGTTTTTTTATTTTAAATTACTAAGTAAAAAATATTTCTTGAGAAATTGGAATTAAGAAATAAATGTTTAGTATACGGGTGTGTTTTTTAATTCACCTTTATCAACCCATTTATTTTCGTTCTGTTCTGTTTAGGTTCTACTACTGGGGTTTCCTCCCTCCAATACACTTAACTAGTGCGGTTTGGCAGAATACGCACGCTTTTCCCAAATCTCGCCTGCGGACTGCCTCATTAATCTAGTGGTTCTAAGCGCGACTGCTACGCTAGTGGTCCTGGGTTCGATCCCCAGGTCGAGCAGTGTTATTGGGTTTTTCTATGAAATTCCTAGTAGCAGCTCGGAGTCTGGATTAGTGCCCGGTTAATGGCAATAGGCTCGCCCCCTATTACATGGGATCTAAACATACCAGCGAAATATGGGTGTACATTAGTACACCTCTGCCTAACCCTTCGGGGAATACAGGCGCTTTTCCCAAATCTTTCAAAAATGCAAGTTTCCTCACGATTCCATTAGGGCTCATACACACGACTAAATGTGCAAAACACAGTATAATTCGTGCGGAATGCAAGAAATCTACCCACTAAACTATCTTAGTACATACATTTCAAGTATTAAAACCGCATTTAACCGTAGAACACCTTGACTTTGTGCCAAGGTCCGCTACCTACATACAGACAGACGCGCAGACGCAGCTACCGTTACCGATAGGCTACTCTCATGCGCATACAGAAATCTATCTGCCAAACGTTGCATACCAAACAAATATTAGATATGACGGGAGATACACAGAGATTGACTGGTATAATAATATTGCTTATGTAAAATTGTAAACAGTGAGCAATATAATCTATTAATAAAGATTAAAATTATAACATGGCTTATTAAAAAATAATGCTTTATCAACAGATGTTGGTGACATCGCCTTAACACGAACAATATGGAAGCAGATAACTACGCTAGTTTAATTGAGTAAAACGTTCTTCCAACTTCCGGTTGTTTATTTTATCTTCTAAGGAGATATCTTTCAGGGTAATTGCCCAGAAATTGGGTGGCAGAGTTTTTGATGGCAGTCTTTTCTGTAGACTGGAACGCTAGGCTATATCTTCCAGAGATAGGCAATAGATTAATGACCCCCGATAGCCAAGTTCACTGTCACGTCCACTTGCCCATTAAAGGGAAAGTAACTATGCAAGTATTAGGAGACAAAAATATATGCATATTGAATTTAAATGGCAGGATATTAGCTCATCGCTTGAATAGATGGTGTATCTCCAGCGATGAGGTAAGCTGGTTGCGGGGTCTTGGTTGATTAACTTAACAATAAAACTTAGCAAGATAATACAGAAGATTCGAAGGGAGAAAGAGTGACACAATGTTATATATTTTTAATAACTGCTATTGGCAGGAATCCGATCTAGAAGTTTGACCTCCGGATTGGCATGGTAAATAGTTTTAGTTTGTGTGTCACCAAGTTTGGGCCGACTCCAATATGCACCGTCACCTTCCCGGGGCGATGTAAAACCAAGAGGAATTTCACACACAAAAAAAATGTTTGTTACTTTCTCCTCATCATCTTCCTACACTTTTCCTAATTTATTTAGGGTCGTTGCAGCCTGTCCTTTTCTTCCATTCACCCCTGTTAGTCGTCATCTCATCATTCAATACCTTTTCCGTCATATCGTCATATCACACATTCCAACCATACTTTCTTTCGTCTCCCTCTACCCCTCTATCCCTCCACACATACTCATAACTCTTTTAGTCACATGCATTTCATCCCTACTCATCACGTGCCCATACCAAGACAAACGATTATCTTTTAACATTCTCATCTCCGCTTTACTTAAAATTGAGTTATTTTCTTCTTTTTAAATAAGGATATTTTGACAGGAGGCAAGAAAGTTGAATCGCTCAAAATATCGCGAGTTTTCTTAGGAAATGAGGCAAATAGGGACTAAGGGCTACACAGTGGCACCACTGCTATTACAGGTCCACAAATTCACATCTGCCACAGCAAGCTAGCTGAAAAACTTGGATACACGATGGATAGGAAATTAGGGCCTTTTTATTAAAGATGGGCTTGCTCTTGACTCCAATTTTGCCGCCGAGGCAAAGATGAGGTCGACGGTTGTCTTGGTCTTTACAAAGCATCTAATTGACGTTAATCGATTTCCACCAATCGATTCATATTACCATTTCTGCCATCAAACATGGCGGCCGTAACCTAGATGCGTGGTGGCTGATAATTCATAATCAATCAGTCACAACCGCGTGAAGGGCGCTGAACTACTAACTGAGTCATGGTCGACACTAAGACAACTGTTGTTAGTTAAGGAATTTTAAAGTCGTGCTGTACCTATTTGGGCATATGTTATTTAATACTTTTCAATCTTCAAAATGGAGTTGGGAATTCTCAAATTAAGTTAGTAATGGCTAGGGCGTCAGATTTCCGATCATGTGGATGCCAGTTCGAAAGCCACACATTGGACTAATGACGTGAACCCACTCGTAAATAAGCATTTAGCTTAGTACGAGGGGTTAACAAGAATACTAGCAACCGCGCTCAATAGAAACGCAACTTTATAGATTGTGAATATTCATGAACTATGGTGATATCATAGAAATCACCTTTTGTTGCGCATGAGTTCATAGATAGCATCAGAAATAATAAGTAGAAGTTTAGATCGTGATCTATGATAGCGTTTACTATTTACACACAGATCTATCAGCCAGTGGCGTGCACAGAGATTTCAGACAGGGTATGCAATAAAAAACTGACCAGTTTCAGCTTTTTGTAGGTATCTTCCCCACCTACCTGTCTCTTACCGCAAATATTCTTACTATCGCGATAAGTAAACAAAATACAATGGAAACAATACAATTTGTTTGTGTGTACACAACCAGTTAACCAGTAATGATTATCATAAAACTTTTTATTAAAATGACGAGTAATATTACCCTTTCTTTGAGTTAAATCCAAACTAAGTACTGACCTTAACTTTGAAATCAATTTAGCTTTTTCCTCAGAAAAATAATGTCGAAAACGCGCCAGATTTTAATTTATTTAAACACACTTCACCTACACAGGTCTCACAGGTATATTTTTCAATTTTTACGAGTTTAATACTATTTTTTTATAATAATAAACTTACTAAAAATTACTCGACAAACAATCACTTGCGCCAAGAAAAACAATATGGCGAAAAAAATTTGGAATGAATAAAAATATAAAGTCGATCAATTGGTCAATCCGACTAAAAACGTTGACCCTCTGCAATAAACAATATGCGCTGCTTTTGCGGGTTCTTAATTTGGGCGGAAAGCAAATAAGCAGTGCTTCTAAATCTGTCACACACGCTCATATTTACACGCACACAGTCACACTTTTGCCGTGTACTACACGAGATGCGTCCAAATGCATTGTATGAAGAATAAGCAGCGAGGTTCACTGCTTATCTCAGCAGAGCGCGCCACCAGCGCGGAGCTCAATGACGCGGCGCGCGCAAGTTATCGACGCTTCAACGAATTAGTTCTAAAAAAAAAGTAATAGATGGCGCGCAAGTTAAATTACCATTTTTTAATTACATTTATTTATCATTAGAGGGGAATAAATTTATTATTAATTAAATACATTTAGGGACTACAGGGTATGCAGAGCTTATTTGCTTGTATGGAGTGCACGCCACTGCTATCAGCTACCTTCAATATTAGTGTGATAGAGCTTTTTTACATTCCACCTGCAAATATAGGAATTTAAACCAACCAACTACCTGTAGGTCATATAGAATTTTTCCAAGCTGGGACTACAAACTATGATAACTAACTATATATGACAAAAACTATGGCACAAAAGCTGATCGTCTATAATAGTATACCTACTTATGTGTAAAATAATACTACTATTTAACACATTTCGTTTATTAAATGTCCTTTAGGTAGGTCAGGGTCTATGGCTAATGTTTTTAACATAAAACTGCTAAATAACAATAAAAAAAACACAAAAGGTATTTTTAATGCTCAATTCGAATAGAAATGACGTTTTTGAACGCCTATTTGTCGAAAGCTTATGTCATTCCTTACATCTCAGATCAAATAAAAAGTTAAGATGGAACTTTGCGAACAAAGAAGTGAGGCCGGCTAAAACTACGCCTAACGGTGTACAACAGACAATTACACGCACACACGTATACCGAAACTACCACCGTTAGGCGTAGTTTTAGCCGGCCTCACTTCTTTGTTCGCAAAGTTCCATCTTAACTTTTTATTTGATCTGAGCCTTACATTTTGTTCTTATTCGTTCATCGATATGAATGGCAGCTTGTAACATTTCTACATAACTCGGTCTCGATAGTTTTAAGGTTGTGAGCTAGGGATAGAGTTATTTGATGTGTAGAGCCGCATCTTTCTCTCAAGACTACTATGTTATTGAGTTGAATTCCTTTAATAATTGTTCTGAAGTCTAAATCGGAAATGTTATTTTTAACTCTAGCAAATCTGTGTAACCTATTTCATTATCATCAATCAATCCGATTTTTTTATAAAATTGAAATGAAAACACTTGCTCCCTTGTCGTGTCGACATTATTAGGGTTTTAAATTTCAAACTTCTCATCCTCAATAGCAGCTCAGAGTTTGGATTTGAACTCGTTACATGCAATGGTTTTACCTAATTATTATTTTTACAGAATTTTCCTGACATTGTGCAGCTTGACTGAACTACTCGTCTATCACTTGTTATCAGTACCAGCTCCGTTCCAATTCCGATATCAAAACAATCACATAGGTCTGCTAGTTTAAACAATAACACGTATTGGTTGACAACTGATAATTTTATCGATACTCGATACAAACATCGAGGAGGTTCCATTGTTTTTGTTATCGAATGCACTCGAACTAGCGCTGCCAACAGATGTTATCTGTATGTTTGATAAGATACAACGCTGGTTAAAGCATGCCAAAATATTTTGGCAAGATTTAATCAGTATATTTTTGTTCATGTTTTTCAATCTGTGGGTCACAGCCCGCAGGAAGTCACCAGGTCATATTCGGAGGGTCAAGTAAATGTAAAGAGCAAGTGTTGTAGGTAAACTACAATAAAAATACAATATTTTCATAAACATAATATACCATCGCCTGTATTCCCCGAAGGGTTAGGCAGAGGTGTACTAATTGTGCACTGACACTTTAACGGTATGTTTAGTTCCCATGTAATAAGGTTGAGTGAATAAGTTGATCTGATGATGGAGTTGATGGAAGTCTTCAACGGTTTATAATATCATAGTAGACCTCTTTCGCTGTATCGTAGATCTATGATGCACTATCTCACTTATTCGATAGCCTTTTAATCACCTCATTCCATAGAATCTCGCAACACCGTTATACTCTGACATCGCTGTACTTGAGTGTACTTTGATTAAACAAGTGTTCCGAACTGGGTGATGTCATATAGTAACATTAAAACTATAACTGTGTTGTGTACATTTGTATATTAATTTAGGAGTGAAACTTTTGTTGTCGTAGGTACATATTTTTTATATAATTAATTAGAAGTAGTTCTACGCATGTTGTTTCGTTAACGTGGTTGGTAGTGTTTGAATACCATCACGCCTGTCCCCGAAGGGTTAGGCAGAGGTGTAATTAATGTACACCTACAGTTCGCCGGTATGTAGGTTCCTCCGCTGGAAGACCAGGGGTCGACTCCCAGGTCCAGCAAAATTGTATTAAGTTATTCTATGAAATTCTCAGTAGCAGCTTGGAGTTTGGAATTGTGCCCGGTTAATGGCAATAAGCTCGCCCCCTATTACATGGTACTTACTTAATCATACCGGGGAAGTGTGTATTCACCACACTATTACACCTCCGCCTAACCCTTCAGTGAATATAGGCGTGACAGTATGTTATTTTATGTTTTCTATCACTAGTAATATTTAAATCTCTTTGATCTTACAAATCCAGTTTAGATTGACATTGTAAAGGTTTTCCGCACAATTCATGGCCAGCCTATACTGGTGTTGTATAGCTTGATCTTGAGGGCTACACCTGGCTATAGATTTCCAATACACATGGTTACACATCAAGCTATACAAAACCAGTATCGACTGAACTCTCATCGCAACACTTTCCGTATAATGCGAGGCCAGCCTATACTGGATTTGTATAGCTTGATCTTGATCTATACATTTTTAGTACCTGCTGTACTTGCTTGTACACACTACACGTGTACAAGCAAGTACAGCAGGTACTAAAAATGTAAAGATGACTTACCATGTGCACCTACCTACCTACGTTAAAAAGTTCCATACAGACTGGTTTCGAATATTAGACATTGAAATAAAACTACTTTTTACAGATTTTATCGCGTAAAATCCGTAAAAAGTAGTTTTATTTCAAGTTCCATACATAATTCAAACAACCAGTATCGTGTTTAGCAATAGTTTCCCTAAACGTAACGTACATACGATGGGAATTTTAATGGGCTATTAAACATTCATTTGTATTCCTGCCGCGGTGACCTGGTGGGGGCAAGAGGTTACCATTCCGACATAGCTACCCTCCTTTTAAATATTAATGATACTTGTAGAGGTTTGGATTATTAAATCGATTATTTCTGGGATTATATTTGCGATGTAGTAGGTACAGGTACGACATAATGTATACTAATATTATAAAGAGGAAAAGTTGAAAAGCATGTGAGGTTGTAGGGGGTAATCTCTGGATTCTGGATTACATTGTTCCACTGCTGGGCACGGGTCTCCTCTCAATACGAGAGGGATTAGGCTATAAAGTCCGCCACGCTAGCCTACTGCGGGTTGGCAGACTTCACACGCCGTCAAGAAAATCTCTCAGGCATACAGGCTTCCTCACGATGTTTCCGTCACCGTTTTAAGCGCCTTGGATTCGAACTCGAGACTTTTGACTTGGCAGTCCAATGATCACATCACTAAGCTATCACTGTACTCTAGGCATCTATCACTAACTCGACTTAATACGTAGGCATACTAAACTAGGCGAATTGCGGATATAGCCTACCTACTGCAGCTTTGCTCTATGCATAAGGAAGGCGAAATCCAATACACGAACCTTGGATGCCTGAGAGATTGCCCGCACTAGATCAGCAGAGAGCAGATGAGACCCATGCCCATACAGTGCCGTAGCCACCCTTTTATTCGCCCAATGCGATCTTCTGTAACGCCCTTAAAAAAGGTTCTAGTTTGGTAATTGCATTGCTGGCAAAGCCCTAAGTTACACCTATACCCAACAGTGGGACAGCAAAAAAGAAAACTTGAAACCGCAAAACATTGAAAACCAGAGCACCTCTCAAAGAACACTATACGGCGCCTGCGCCGGTACAGATAGAAGACAAAAGCTTTAAACAATAATACCCACGGTCTGATTCACGTTAAAACTGTACTAACAATGTTTTTACTAGAATAAATGTAAGGAACTTGGAATACTGAGTAGCTAGATAATGCGGTACAGTTTTAGGGTTCCGTTAGTGACGAATTAAAAAAAAGTTTCCTGTATTGATTTACTGCATCATTGATGCGCGAGAGCCTAGGGTTGCCAAGCGTACTAAAATATGTAGGTATAAGTACATACTATGCTGTACTGCTTTTAGTCAGTATACTGTTGAACTTAAATGGTAATTAAAATACGCAAACATACTTTAGGCTTATCTATATAAGGTCCTAGAAAAATATTATGTCCGACCGAAAATGTTGGCAACTACTTGGGTCTATCCAGGCCGAACAGTGTCATTGGTTTTTTAACCTCAATAGCATCTAGGAATGGAAAAAAACTCGCCCTCTATTACATGGGACATAATACATATAATATATTATATAGGTAGGCGAACTGCGGGTGTTCATCACTACACTTCTGATCCACCCTTCGAAGATACATGAGTATGATGGTAGGTATGTTATGGCAATTTTTTTTTATTAAGGCCGTATTTCACCACCGCAGAAGAACCGCTACTCTCCGAGAAAATTCAAAAATGGAACAGAATCTATCTATAATAAAATTGGAGTGTCTGCTTGTAAAACGCAAAATAACCGCATTTTACGTAATGCCTATAGCCTTAGACACGGTAGTCGGTACATGACATATACCAAAATATATTTTTTTCCATTTTTTGTCTATACGTCTGTCTGTTTGTTCCGGCGTATCTCTGACGGGACTTGCAGATAGCTGATGTAATAAGGAGTAACTTAGGCTACTTTTATTTTAGAAATGTTATTTATTTTTATACCACACGGACGAAGTCGCGGGCACAGCTAGTATGAAATAAAATGCCGAGTAATTATTCGAAGTTGGTGAAATTCGGCCTTAGTTATACATATTTCCTTTAATTTTATTTTAATTAATCTGTGCACTTTTAATTAAATTTAATAAACAAATAAATGTTTTTTCATTGAATTGCTTTACTTCCTGAAAATAACTACCATACATTTTTTTTTCGCGCTGATTCGTTGAACTTCAGACAGATGCCTCGCGCCGCCTGATTTTGGTTGTCTATAGGCATACCGCCACATGCTGCAATTCTTACATACTTCTCTTGCTTCATCAACATTCATACATCATACATTACACGTGTATGAACGTAGTACTTTATATAGTTCTTGTTGTTTTTTCCCCAAGCAATCTATTTCTAAAACAAAATATTAACTAAATGTTGTTTTAATAGGTCAAATAATTATCCCCAACGTTAAGAAATGAGTTACTAAGTCGTAGGCGTTGAGCCAACAATGTGTCACTAATTAGTTACAAACTATTAAAATGTTTGGGGCCAATACGTCATATCGATATTCCCCTATAGATGAATGCTGCTTAATGAAGTTCGCTGAAAATGTACTTATGTGTAACACCTATGTTCTACAAATAAAGATATTTGAATTTGATTTTTTTATCTGACGACCTGGTCTTTGACAGTCGCTCAGAAGTCCACACTCGAGGTTTGCAAACGAGCAATAGAGCGCAGTATCCTTGGAGTAAAACTTACCGATCGTATTAGAAACTCAATACTGCGCTCCAAAACTCAAATTGCTGATGTCACGCGCAAAGACAGACAGCTAAAATGGGACTGGATGTGTTGGGGAGTGAGACTAAAGTGTGGGGAATTATTAAATGAGATTCACAAAATGTATGTTTTAACGAAGTCTATTATTAGTTCCACAAAGTAAATAAAATGTTCTTAAAATAATGTTATTAATTGTTAAGTAAAATGTTATAATGTTTTGACTGCCTCGTTGGTCTAGTGGTCCCAATCGCGACTGCTACGCTAGAGGTCTTGGGTTCGATCCCCAGGTCGAGCAAAGTGTTATTGAGTTTTTCTATGAAATTCTCAGTAGCAGCTCGGAGTCTGGATTTGTGCCCGGTGAATGGCAATAGGCTCGCCCCCTATTACATGGGACCCAAACATACCGGCGAACTGTGGGTGTACATTAAGTGCACCTCTGCCTAACCCTTCGGGGAATACAGGCGTGATGGTATGTATGTTATAATGTTTTGAATGCACCCGATCGCGATGATTCCGTGTAATGCACTAAATAATGATTTTGGAGTTATCGCTTAAAAGGCGCATGAGCGTACTGAAAAGTGTTCGGTAAGCATTACACCGAACAGGATGTATCGCCCAGTCTGCCGAATGCCAGACTGTGGGCAAAAACTACGACCCTTTGGATCCCACACAAAACGAAGCGACAGCGCGGTCGGCCCAGACGGAGGTGGCGCGATGAACTTGACTGTTATGAGAAAGATTGGGTCACTAAAAGTATAGACAGGTCGGCTTGGAAAGAGGGAAGGGAGGCATTTGCCCAGCTGTGGGACGAAATGGGCTAGAAAAAAAAAACCTCTGAGAAGATATGCCGAAACAAACTCAGAGAATCATGGTCTCTTTTTAAAGTCCAGACAAACATACGCCTGTATTCCCCGAAGGGTTAAGCAGAGGTGTGCCTTTTACACCCACGTTTATCCGTTATGTTTAGGTCCCATGTAATAGGGGGCGAGCCTATTGCCATTAACTTGGGCACAAATCCAGACTCCGAGCTGCTACAGAAAATTTCATAGAAAATCCCAATAACAGTTTGCTCGACCTGGGGATCGAACCCAGGACCTCTAGCGTAGCAGTCGCGCTTAGGACCACTAAACTAATGAGGCAGTCATAAATTCCAGACAATAATTTTATGATTAGATATGCGAGTTTAACAATGTAGGTGTGTTATATTGGTCATTGACTTATATATATATTAAATCAATGTTACTTAACTTACAATAATTAACAATGCAAAATACCTACCTGCAACGTATTGTTTATTGTTTTACAGCGACTCGGGAAACCCGCTAGGATATTTTAGCTTTTAATGACCGAATACAACCATAGTTCGTGTAAAAATAACAACTATGTTCTCATACACACACATACATATTGAATTGTGTTGTGTTGTAAAGCAGAACTTTAATGGCAGCTTTCTCACACAATATAATTTATAAGTTTAGAATGTGCCACTAACCCATAGAAAACTGTACATTATCTTGAACTCTGTAAAGCCTGCTTTCTGTTTGGTGACGTTAATATGCGGAACTTCAATAGCTACATGTTCTGTTTGTGTGTTCGCGATAAACTCAAAAGCTACTGAACGGATTTTGATGCGGTTTTCGACAATAAACAGATTCATGAGGAAGCTTTCAGTGTAAAATTTGTTAATGGCAATAGGATAGTCCCCTATTACATGGGACCTAAATACGAACCTGTGGGTGTACATTAAGTACATCTCTGCCTAACCCTTCAGGGAATACAGGCGTTACGGCATATTACTTTTATTTTACTTTTATCATTTGTCTGTAAATATTCCATACAATAAATAAATCCAAGACAAAACTCGATTTTTCTAATTGGGGCCATGGAACGGCCTACGGGTGTGAATTAAGTTAAATATAACTAGTTCTCTACTACGCCCAATGTAGCCGCACCTACGCAATTATAATTAATTAACATAATTATTATTCATAAGTAATTAGGTGAAATGTATTGTTTCCACTTTTTATTATTCCTTTAATTCTTGTTTATGTTACCACGGTGTTGTGATTTAAATAATTATTATTAGACGTAGGTACTATCGGCTAAGTCAATATCTGGCCACTGTAGGGGCCTACTCCTGCTTGCAGTGCTATACTAGCGCTTACCTAAACTCATCAACCAATAGCATCGCAGCATTAGGGTCTTTGCTAAGCTCCTTGCTTTTAGTGCTTCAGGAGAAGACTGGTTTATATGGTATTCCGCCTCTTTCGTGGTGTGGTTTAACCACAACCACAAAATACCTATCGTAAAATTATTGGAATGTGCAAATATTATTGGAATACCAAATGTATAATAAATAATCTTAATAGGAAAATTAAAATTAGTATTATCCTGTATTGTAATTGTAAGTTTAAGTACTTTTACGATGACGGGTTAGGAAGAGGTGTACTAATGTACACCCACTTTTCGCCGGTATTTATAGGTCCCATGTAATAGGGGGCGAGCCTATTGCCATTAACCGGGAACAAATCCAGACTCCGAGGTGCTACTGGAAATTTAATAGAAAAAACCCAAAAACACTGCTCAACCTGGGGATCGAACCCAGGACGTCTAGCGTAGCAGTCGCGCTTAGGACCACTAGACTAATGAGGTAGGCTATGAAACATAGCACACTTATTCGCGCCAAATCAGACGAATTCGTTCGACCCTCATTAGTCTAGCGGTCCTAAGCGCGACTGCTACGCTAGAGGTCCTGGGTTAGATCCCCAGGTCGAGAAAAGTGTTATTGGGTTTTTCTATGAAATTCTCAGTAGCAGCTCGGAGTCTGGATCTGTGCCTGGTTAATGGCAATAGGCTCGCCTCCTATTACATGGGACCTAAACATACCGGCGAAATGTGGGTGTACATTAGTACACCTCTGCCTTACCCTTCGGGGAATACAGGCGTGATGGTATGAGTTCGTTCGTTCGGCGCGGTCGATTCTTCCGGCACGGACAAGTGTGCGTTCACCTCAATGAGGATTTTCCATACTATAAAAATAGATATTGATGTATATATAGGTAAGATTTATATGTACACGAATCTAATAATACAGGGATAAAAAGCTGATGTATTAAGTCAATGTGTCCTGAATAAAAAATATATGAGAATAAAAGATTTCTTATATTCACAGCTAGACAGTTCAATACATATTATTTTCTATAATCTATCTAATATTATAAAAATCTCTGGATCTACAGAATCGATTTTAAAAAATATTTCACCAATAGAAAGCTACATTATTCCTGCGTGACATAGGCTATTTATTATTCCGTAAAATTGAAAGAATGTATAGTCCACGCGGTTGAAGCCACGGGTGCAAAGCTATGTTACATTAAGTATGTGACTATTCTGTGTTAAAATCTTGTACCAAAACTTATTACATATGGCACTTAAGATGGCTGAAGACATGCTATGAATAATTGCATACATACATACATATTGTCACGCCTGTCTCCCATGGGTGTAGGCAGAAACTATAGATTTCCACTTGCTATGATACTGGCACACTACTTTCACATCATCTACATTCTTTAATCTCTTCATGCATGACCATTGGTTTATGGTGTTCAGAACCTGGCCTTTTTTAATTTGCTATGAATAATTGATTATTATTAAACTGATAATACTCAAGTACCTATTTGTACACATATTACACATATTACAGTATTGGTCCTCGATCTATCTCCTTATGATTAAGTATGACTATGACTCAAAGACAGAAGAAAATATTTTATCATATACTAGGTATATGACAAAATGACAGTGGTCCTAAGTGCGGCTGCTGAGTGCAAGATCCTGGGTTTGATTCCTAGTACACCTCTAGTCTCACGATAGAAGAATACAGACATGATGACATGTTTTGTGTTGTTTTATTTAACTTTTGATAATAATTTTGTAGATAATGAAAATCTCTAAGGATTTCCTTCATGACTAAATGATAAAATGATAACATTATCAGAATTTAAATGCTTATTTCCTATAGATATTACTGTGTTGGCATTTTACCGATCTACTCAAGCAGCTTTCTTACTGGGGGGAGGGGGGATTATCATTATCAGTAAAGATTTTGGTGTAAAGGGAAAAATTACTATTTACACCTAAATCTTGTATGATAGCAATTTTTAAGCAAACATTTTGAATTGTGAATAAGTTATTGTTGATGTCAAAGTTTTTACTGCCATGTACCTAGAATGTGATGTAGAAAAAAAAAAAACAAAAACTGAGTAAAAATTTAATTTCGCATCCAATCCTGATGCTTTAGCCTTAATACTTAGAAGACAACAATAATAATGTATATTTGCATGTAATATCTGTATGAATAATTGTTGAATTGTTTAGTTAATTTCTTGGTAGTTCAATGAAATAAAATCATGCACCTCATTAGCCCGTCAAGCGGCATATTGTAGACACAATGCAAAATCTATTGTTATGTCCTCATGAGGAAACTGTATGCATTGACGGGTCATAAGAATACGAAAAAAAATTGAACGTTTTTTTTTATTACCTACCTACTTTATATTTATTAAATACAAATTACAAGCAGTAGATTTACAATTAGGTATAGAAATTCATTTCACCCGACACTGACCTTACTGGGTGCTATTTATTTAGCATTCACTTTACTTTTTAAATGCAGTATGTAAATTGATGTTAAAGTTGAAATACAAAATGTAAAGAGTAATTTACAACAAAAAATCAATTTTTATGCCAATGCAGGGCTGCAGAAAATATCGCAAATATGCAATACTTTTTTTTTTCGTTTTAAACATCATCTGGGCAATAGTAATGCAATTATACGTTTTGCAATCACAACACAATCGCGAAGTAAACGTCAGATACAAACTTGTATTTTTATTTTGGCGCACAAACACGCTCCGCCAATCAGCAGAAGCCGTTCATTCACGCCCTCGCAATTAAATTGACAGCAGATAAACCTTGAAAATACTATGAAACCGCGCTACAATCCACCCATTACCAACCACAATATTGATAATTTCACCAACCTTCAGCGCTCTGATTCAACGATGTCGGCGCCCCGGACGACGCCAGGTCCTTCTTCTGTCCGACTTTAGGTGGATCAGAGTCCGAATCGTCGAACACAAGTGTCCGGACGGACTGGGAACATCGGCGATCCATCGTTACTCTCACTGCACAACACACAAATGCACTACTATTTCCCCCATTTATCACCCATTTAGACGACTATTTAAGATTACACGGTCTATTTACATGACATGTTTAGGCTGCGAAAACATTTGATAATCAAAGTATTCCTAAACGAATGTTACTAATTTCGATGTTAGATTCAAATTTTGGATTTACTTGTGGTTCATTTTCTATGTCATGATAAATAACGCGACACACGACTTCTCACAAATCGAAAAATGACACTTTTGAAGGGCTTTTAAGTGTTGCCACGATATAGAATAGTAGTACCCTAGGTGTTGTCAATACCCTATATTTACCCTAAGAAAAGGTAGTCTGCAGTTAAAAATTATATAGAAACATACAATCACTTAAATCACTCAATATAACTATTAGAATTTTACATAGTACAAGCCATTTCATGAGGTTTATCTTAATAGAAAATATGTCGTATGAAAATGTAATGAAACTAAATTAGGGAAAATATTTTGCAATATGGCCACTTTACAAGAACGTTCCAGTTCGTAAATTTATTAATTATTAGCATCATCAAGGATTCAATGAGAGTAATTAAATACCTTTCTATAAAAGTAAAATATTATGCAATTTAATTTAATCCTTAAAGATTTAATCTATCTACTGTAGTGACACCAAAGTGAAACGGATGAAACATACCTACAAAAAGTCGTTGCCAAAATAAATATTAAAACTTCTATTTAAAAAAGTTCAGCTCCTACGAGTTTTTGAAAATTGACAATTTGTATTTTTTTTTTATTCATATTCATTTATTTATTCCCATAAATAATACAGTCATGTACGATGCACAGTGGTTTCTGCACTAAGCTCTGCGCTTGCAAATTAAACCATATGTTTTATATAAACCTTGCAAAACTTAGATATAATTGAAAAAAAAATTGTAATCTATCGTAATATTAACGAATGCTAATAAAATTATCATGTCAAATATTACTTCTAATTTCGTTACATGTATTTTCATTACTGGTATTACAACTAAATAGAAAAAGGAAAAATCCTTCATCCATTCCACAATTTAAAAACAGCGCCACCTAGTAATATTTTTTGTAAATATAGCGGATATGACTATACCAGTGGAGAAATTATCATGCATGACAGCTTAGTGTTGCCAGGTTATTAGTAATAAGTGCATAGATATTTATTTATTCACCAATTAAAAGCTGATTCGGACATGCTTATTACAATTTTTGAAAAATAATAGTTATATAGACAATAGGTCCAACCAAAATAACTGTGTAATTGTCTTAATTTTTTTTAAATATGCATTGCCATCTAGTGACATTTCTTGTCAAAATAAACTTATTCCGTCAAAAGAAACGGAAAAACACGAGTGTGCGTCGCCTCGGTAGATATCAGTTGAATTATTCGGCTAAAATGCCCTGGCACGGGCATACGTAGTCGTCGGTCCGCCATTACGACGCAGCCGAAGACACGTTCGTCGTATTTAGTTAAATATTTTCGTTTATAAATGAGTAATAACGCTCATGAACTAAGTAATCGACTTCTGAATGCGTTGGATAACAATTACAATGTAAGTTTCAGAGTTTTGATGATCGTAAGTCCGATAAAACTAGTCGAGATACGAAACGGTCCACGAGCCCATGACACTCGATTCGATGTTGCGATTTGGCCACTCTCGAGGTTGTCTCCAGGAGTGCCTTGTGCTGTGCTAAGACCACGAGATGTGTTGATAACCGTCTAAACAATAAATTGGAATAAAGTGCGGATCGCGGAGCGGAAACGGAGCGTGTTGATACGTGAGCGTGCGAGTTAGAGGGGCCACTGACGTCGCCAGCCCGCCGCCCCGTCCCTCCGTCTCCGTCCCTAGTGCCAAAAATTTTGCAATGTGAAAGTATGGAATTGTGCCACGCGCGACCTTTCCCGTTTATCTTCTTGGTTGATGTGACTAAGCGACCTGTCTGCTGTGAATATGTGTTTTTGTTCCGATTGACCTTACGTGAGTACGAACATAGCTATAGGTGGTGTGGCGGCACCTGGCGCCCCGCATGCCGTATGCTGCTGATCACCATACACTTGTGTTCCTTGTTGTTTGGGTGTGATGGCCTGTTCTCATGTTCTGTCTGTTCTAAGAGTGAGGTTGATGTTTTGGCAATATTTCAGCAACATTGTGTAAGTTTTGCTGGCCCCTGTTGCTAAGGCCAGCATGGCAGCAGGTGGGTTACCTTTGAGGCTAGTGAATAGTGTTATGGCAACTGTATTTTACCTTTCTTCAAATATTACATCTATATCTGTTATCATTGTGGTATGATTACTAATTCAATGTCTGATAAGTCATTATGTCTGTGTACTGTTTATTTCCATGTTCAGTCGAGGACATGGTTGCTATGCAATATCTGATCAAATTTGTGAATTCATTCATTATTTTTCCATGGGAATTTACTGTTAAAGGTCATTGAATCCTATTGACTAAAAAGTTGGTTATGTCAAAAGTTAAATGATGTAATGATACATCTTTGGTATAAATTTTTACCACAATTTCTACAATAAAGGTTGTTAGGGCTTTAAAAAGTATGGTTTTATGCTATTAACAATTTCCTTCACCATAGAGGTTATGTAAAAGGACAGCTGATGCCTGCCCATGTGGTCCGTCCTTCAGAAACACATTTTAAACCATGGATTGTTACATAAACTTGTTTCTTACACCATAATACTAGCAGGTTGGTTATGGGGATATTATAAGTTAAAGGCCCTCATATTTTCTTCAATTTAACAAGAAACCTCATGAGATACATTGCCTATAAGAAGTTTCATACTTTATATAATTCATAACATACTCTAATGAAAATTTGAACTTAAAACAGAGGATGCATCTAGAAGTTTTCAGTCTGACATAGTCCTTTTTTGTTTAAAAATACTCACAGTAGGAGAGATTCTCAAAAGCTTTGTCTATTAATGCAAATAATAATAACTGCTGGTACCTCTTGATATAAGAACTGTTATCAAGTTTCTGAGTAATATGATACACTAGGAGGCATTATCAAATCAATGTTGCAGCATTTACAACTAAGTTTCATTTAAAACAATTGTATGTTCTATATTACAAATTGTATGATTTCTTTATGGTGGTCCGAGGTACCTACGAAGTATAAACACAGAGGCCTTTGAGAATGTGTTTAATCAACTTTTAGAATTAGGAAATTTTGTGCAAACAGTGGCATAGTTTCATGTTTAATGGATCGGATATTAACCAAATTTATATGGGACCAAGCCAGAAGTATACTCTATAAAATAAGGTCATACAGAATCTAGTTTAGCTCTGAATCAATGAAAATCCAAGTATTCATAGTCGCTGATCATTTCTTTAAGCAGTCCTTACATTTGTTTTAGTTATTTAAAGTTTATTTCTTTATAAAACACAAGAAAATAAACCATTACACCTGGTAGGTCCAAGAGAGACACCTGCTGTACTTATATTTTGCCATATAAAAGGTCCCTGGGAATACCTAGCCTAGCTAAATTAGCCTATTGCCATGAATGGGAAAATTTCTAAACAGATTTTTCATATATTTTTAATTTATCAAAGCAAAAGATATCATTGACACATCACACAGAACTATAGTTCATTAAACTTTTTGAATTGCTAAGTAACCCCTACTTTGCTTATAATTTGCCTGCTTTTGCATATTTTATTTAAAATACATCTGTCCATACAAACACTAAGAAGTAACTGTAATGTTAATTTAAACAGTATCTTATAGTTATGTGAAGTTTGATCACAATTTATATATTTTTCTGTGGGTCGAGAATACTCAAATCTTTCTTCCCACATGCTGGTAAAAAATACATGTACAATGATCCGCTTGGCTACCCTCGCATGTAAGCATGGTTCCATAAGGTTTTACTGTATTCAGTCTGTGTATATGATAGTCAACTCCCCAAAGGGTATTAAATTGAATTGGGTGTTCTATCTAGTTGTGGAAATGGATATGGAAAGTATACTCAGGGTCTTTCCATTCAACAGTAAAAGTAAAAAGGTCTGGATATTTTTTTAATCTTCTCACCTAGAGAAGGCTTGTCTCAGCAGTGGGAACACAATAGATTGATTATGGATTCACGTCCAAGGCTAACTAATAGATTGCACCCTCTAAGTGTCATCTGTGATTAAGAAATTCTAGAAACCTAGATTATAGTCGAAGATTATTAGGCAGTATTTTAGAACAGATATCTCTTTGAAGTTCTATGAATTTCTATGGATATATTCATTGTTATTGTGATATTTCCTCTTCAGTTTCTTTGGCAGTATCTTTGGCAACCAGTATCTTACCCCTAGCTAAAGTAGGTTCTTTCTCACAACTTAGCATTGAAGGTGAATAATTATGTGATGTTGTAGTTGTATTGGTTATCCAAAAAGAAGTATTTATTGGCAACTGTCTAGCCTTGTTAAATTTTACTTCTGATTAGCTTTGTTCTCCCATTTCTCTAGCAACTCTGAGGACTATTTGACCTTCTTGCCCAACCTTTCTGCCCTTTGTACAAAAAGTAGCCTACATCCTTCTTCAAGGTCCAACCAGCTATGTTCACAAAATTTGGTTCAGCAATTTATGTGTGATAACGTCATAAACAGACAAATTGTTTTACTTCAGCATGTATAATATTAGTTTGGATTGACTGAAGTCATGTTTATTCTCACTCTAGTTCATCTTCTGCCCATAAGGAACCAATTTTAGGTCCAAAGCAATGCAACCTTTTAATTCTTTTTTTTATGAAACTATCTCTCTTTTGGCAGGCCCAACTTCCATGATTCTCTGTACCTTTGGAGAGTAGGGCTGGTCTCTAATGATCCTTCAGTGAGCCCCAGAGAGGACACCACTGTGCAGGGCGGTGTCCTGGTGCCCTGGACCACCATCCCTAAGACCTTCACACTGTTCCCCTAGGAATTTCTTCAAACTCTATAAAACTGGTTTAGGGATCGCATGTCTTGGTGATGTTTTTGTCATAGGATACCGCTATTAGGTAAACAAATCATTGAAAAATGCCTTTTCGTTACTTTGTGATTATAATTCCAAGCAATGTGTAAAATTTCGAATCTTGCCTTGACCTACAAACCGATTTTCTTAGAAACATTTTTCACTGAAACACTAGCCTAGCAACATGCTTATTTATTTACCAAAACTATTAATATTCTAAATATAGATTTAGTAGTTACCAATTTGTGGTTTAGTGATTATAAATGTTTCATCGTTATTTTATTTGGTGCATTATATTGACTACAGCAGTTTATGGTTAATTATTTTAAAATAACTCGGCGTAAAACTGTTTTCTGCAGTCAAGACTATCACAGGAAAATTAGGTTTCGCACTCAAAACAAAAATTCATTGCTTAAGAATCAAACTTGTAACTTATGAGTCATCAAACGCTGCGCACACGTACCGCAATCATAGGAAACGGTCGATAGTTATTTTTTTTCTCCCATTGATTGCGGAACGTCGTAAAATCGTAAAACTAAGAAATACCATAAACCGAACTAAAAAATAACAGTGCTTTTTTCGTAATTTTCAACATTGTAGGTGATTTTATTTATTATTTCCTGTTCATAATATAAGAAGTATGTATATTTTTTAGCAATTTTAATTTTCATCTATAATGCTTGATTTTAGACGTTCTTCATAATTATACAGGGATACCAATTATTTAATTATAATTAATAAAATTATCCCATACAATTTGGACTAATGCCATCTAATTGTAGTTATTCTGCATAAGCACATATCCCATGTATAATTCTGCGTGCCCCAACGAGAAAGAGACTGTATTTTGGCGTCCTTTGCTCTAGCAATATTTTGTGCTTAATCTTTTTTGTACCTCTTTAACCCGGTAAATGTAGTTTGCACACCAAGTGTGCAAAAAATTTGCGATTTTTTTTATCATGGAAATTCGTAAAACTATATTTTTCCTGCTCTAATTTGCAAAAATTGTAGGGAAACGAAAAGGATGGCAATAATAGTCATATATGCACCTGCATACTGCACATTTTTGCATAGGTTTCATTCTAATCGTGGGAGAGGTTAAATTCTTCTGTTGTCTTCAGCCGGTAGTTTGGATTGGTCTAGCATCCATATCGTGACCAAAGTCATGATATGGACGCTAGACAAACTTAAGTTGACTAAACAGGGCCTCGGACTGTTCAAAAATGGTTTTAAGAGGCGCGTAGCCTCTCTTACTTCTTGTTTATAAAATACTTAAGTCTGATGGTTTGATTTATAGGGCCATAATGGATAATCCATTGGCTTCAGTTAGTCATTTTAGAAAATATTTAACTGCTCTCTTCAAGATTGCTTATTGGCCCTCGTGATCACTGTATTTAGGTGTTTTTTTTCTGTATTCGACCGGCACAGATCTCACAGATGTAATACCAAGCACATATGGACTCCTAAAAATACCGTGTAGCGTGGAAATGGAACGTTTCAGGTTTGACCCTGGGTTCGCTTTTAGGTGTTCTCAGAGTAGGTGTTTGTTATCAAGTATTTTTGGAACCCACTTCACTATATGTCACGAGCTACATAAAAAATGGAACAGTTAATGCTGTGGTGAACAGATGTTATGGTATGACAGAGGTATATCTGGTATACCCAGGGATTAATGAACGGTTCCGGCCACAACTTGATCCATAGTCGGGATCTAGAGCGCGTGCGAAGCCGACATCCGACTGTGAATAAGTTGTGCTTACAAAAGAGATGACGCGGGAAGAGAGATTTATTCACCTCTCCTCGATCCTCAGTAGACGCACCGGGCACCGGAGAGCGCAGACAGAACTTTGAATAAGATGTTCTTGCAAAAGAGATGAGGCGGAAAGAAAGAGAGATTTATTAACCTCTCCTCGATCCGCAGTAGACGCACCGGGAACCGGAGGGCGTATACAGAAATGTGAATAAGTCATACTTGCAAAAGAGGCAACGCGGAAAGGGAGAGAGATATATTATGCACCTCTCTCCGATCCGCAGTAAACGCACCGGGCACCGACAGACCTCTCGCATGGTGCTGTTGGTGTTCGCCATGGAGGTTGCATGGCCTTGGCTGAGTTGGTTGGAGTGCCTTCCGCCTGACCAGATAATAGGCGGTACTCGTATTTGCGACGTGTGCGTCTTCAAGTGGGATGCTAGATAAGGCCTTGTCCCTTGAACGGATCCGAACTGGACCACAGCCTGCCATGGTCGTGAAGGGTGGCAGCAATCGCATAGCCACGAAAGCTAAAAGGCAAGGGAAGGATATTACGGTATTTAGTCGGTACAAGTCCGACATAAACGACGCCTCTCCAAGTGTCGGACGATCCATAAAGATTTGCACCATCTATACTATATTTATTTTATGTTTTTATTTTTCAGGTTGTCGACATGCATACTGTCAACGAAATTATATCCGTATTGGAGAGAATCAATATCACAAAAGAGCTGTTGGAGGTAAGGAACCCTCATTACTTAAAAAATAGCACGCACGTATGACCGGTGATGAGGCGAAAGTAATGTGAAATCTATTCTGTCTGCCTACCCTATGATAGGAGTCATTATCTATGAACCTTGTGCATTAATATGGAAGACATCGAAATTCCAGACTGCCTCAGTCTAGTGGTCCTAAGCGCGACTGCTATACTAGAGGTCCCGGGTTCGATCCCCAGGTCGAGCAGTGTTATTGAGTTTTTCTATGAAATTAGTAAAAAAAAATATTCGTTTTCACGCCTAAACTTCTAAACCGATATTGATGAATTTTGTTATAGAGATAAATTGGACCTTGGAGAGGGATATAGGCTATCTTTTTTAACAAAAAGTCTTACGGTTCGAGTGAATCCGTGGGCAATAGCGAGTCATATTTCATAATAATCCATATATTATTTACTATATTTTGAATCGCCGGATGTAACCGATTTGTATAATAATAATTCGTCCAAAATTAGCCCTTCCGAAATAAGAACGTGATTAGTTCCATTACTGGCCCTCATTTCTATTTAGTGATACTAAATAGGCTTAGTTGACTGTATTTTTTTATAATCACATAAAAGTGTACTTTTACTATGAATTGAGATGCACAATTTTGCGGGAAAAAGATAGCTTCCCTCTAAATCCCTACCAAAAACTTAAACGCTTATATCTAAGAACTTTATTAGTCGACTAGCTTTCCGCCCGCAGCTTCGCTCGCGTGGACAACACGATTTTGACTATTATTTTTTTTCTATTTCCGGCGGGATATTGTAAATTATCTAAAATTAAGACCAAATAATTTGCTCCACTATATTATTTTATTGAAATATAAAGATAACATGTAATTTTTTTATTAATTTATTCATGTCCTTTTAGCTAGAGCGATGGTTATTCTGGACGCCTCGTAGGGTCGATTTCAATGAGGAGGTACAAATACCGGAAGACCACTTTGCTCTCAAGAATTAAAATTGCACTTCTTTGTATACCACATTGGTTTTTCTGTCTGGTATCAAAATGACCAGACTGCTTTTAATACAGTAACAGGCAAGGTAGAATTTCCCATGTGAGAAGCCGTTCTTCCCTTAAATCTATGCCTGCTACCCTTAATGACTGAAATTTTATTTACAAAGCATCTTCTTAAAAACATAGGCATCAATTAACACATTCGAGGTATGAAAACTGAATTCCCCCGAGCACATCCAGTAATCACAGTGACCTTTTTAATATTTTTGTGCAATGCTGATACTCTCAGTCTAGTCCCGTTACATAGCTTAAGTGCCAATCTATAGACTTCGTTTGTATATTAGAAAAATCAGGATATACTCTAAGATCTGTCATAGTCACCTGTCACTACTGTATTCAGGAAAGATGATAAACATATTTACAATCTCCATTTACTATTTTAAGTAATAGCTCAGAAAACTCTCCAGCAGACGCATCTCTCTCGTATTTCTTTTTAAAGATAATCATTATGTTGGGTCATAGGTATGACGATGTCAAGGAAGCTCTGACTTCGTCTGCTCGGGTTCCTCTAGGTACAACAGAATCTGACGGGATTCCCGTGCCAGCAGCACAGTAACTCCACCCATCACTCTATTGCTGCCTCTAACATTTTTAAGAAGGGTTCTATGGTGTGCCTCTCAATCTCAATTCCACTTTTGTGTGCCATAGAAAGCATTTTATATGTTTATCAACCAACGTTTCTTGAATAAAATCACATTGAGTTTTCAAACATGACATGGCATGTGTCAAAATAAAAAGTAAATTAAATGAAAAGCACTAAGGAGTATTGATATCAAAATCGAAGCAAATCACCCCGAAAATAACTTCCCCCCTTTTTTAAGTCCGTTAGGGGATGAATTTCAATAAAATACGAAACACGTCTTCCATCTATTCTGTTAAAGAACGTTTATGCAAAATTTGAAGCAGATTGGACCAAGAAATCACGTTGTCCCATACAAACTTTGCCCCCCTTTTTCACCCCCTTAGGGGCATAATTTCGGAAAATCCTTTCTTATCGGATGCTTACGTCACACAAAGAATACACCCTCCAAGTTTCAGGTCTCTACGATCAGCGGTTTAGGCTGTGCGTTGTTCCGTCAGTCAGTCAGTCAGTCATTCAGGACAAAGGATTTTATATGTATAGATGTAAATATTTTGTTCAGTATACATCTTGTATTTTATTTTACTTTACAATAGGGCTTTTGTTATTTTCAATAAATTTAACACTACTCAACTTCCCTATTGTAGGTGTACATTAAGCACATATCTGTCTAACCCTTTGGAGAATACAGGCGTGATAGTATGTATTCCGTCACAATAGCGTTGATATTTGTGGAAAATCTGTATAATTGGACGACGATTGTGTGTATAATAATAAACTAATTTCCTTGTTGCTAAGGGAACGATTGCACTGCACTAAATACGATGATAAATAAATAACATAAACCTTATCAATTACCTTTCGAACAATACGCACCATCACGCCTGTATTCCCCGAAATGTAGGTAGAGATGTACTAACTGTACTATAGTTCGTCGGTATGATAAGGTTCCATGTCTTATGGGGCGAGCTTATTGCCTTTAACCTTTGTATTGTTTAAACTTAATAACACTTGCTCGGCTTGGGAATCGAATTTAAGACATCTAGTTTGGAGTTGCACATGCACTTATTAAGGCAATTAAAATTAAATGATTCAAATAATAAAATATTTAAAATATACTGCCAAAACTGGTAAAAGAATCGTTTATTTGGTTATCTATTTTTGTTAAGTGCAGATGATCATCAACCCATTACATTATCCCACTGCTGGGCACGGGTCTCCTCTCAGAACGAGAGGGATTAGGCTAATGAACGCAATAAATTGCAGATTAACATAACATTATTTAAATCTAGCTGTAGTCAGCTGTTCCGATTAAGTAACTGTAACTCTGCTTCTATGTGGCGGATCAAGAGGAAATTTATTTATTTAATACTTCATCTACATAACAAAATGTAAATACATAGGCGGACTTAATGCCATTAGGCATTCCCTACCAGTCTACATTTATGGTGATGCAGAAAGAACACGGTAGCAGGTGCACAACTAACATAACACCAAAAAAAAAGTAAAAAAAAAGAAAGAAGGTGCCAGTAGTAATCATAGCAGAATTCCAAGAGAAAATTCCTACTAAAAAGCAACATATTTTTCTAAAAATAAGTTAAGATATATCTCTCATTTTTCAGACCACCAGATTGGGTAAACATGTGAACGAGCTGCGACGGAAGACGACGGACCCTACCCTCGCGCGCCGAGCCAAGGTGCTGGTGAAGCGGTGGCGGGACCTCGTCATACCCTCCGTTGCGTCGCCCGGACACACAGGTATACCTAACCTCCCAGCATATGTGGCATTCGCCTCCCGGAGCCGCCAGAAAATTCGCTGCTACCATTAGTATTGCACAGTTTGTTCGAAATACTTATCTGAAGTTCTCAGCAAGGGTTTTTTTTTAAATCTTACTAGCAATGTGGGTCACACATTACTTGTTAACCCCTCGTACTAAGCTCAATGCTTGTATGACGAGTGGGTTTACGTCGGTAGTGCAATGGGTGAGTTTCGTACCGGCAACCACATGATCGCAAGTCCGACGCCTTAGCCATTCGGCTACCGCCGCTAGCAGTGGTAAAGGAGACAATTTTTTGTTCGAGGAATAGGCTCGCCATAAATGGTAATGAAACATAATATTGATTTATGCCTTTATAATCTTTAGATTATAATGGTATACTTAGTTAGACATGGTCTGAGGGGTTAACAAGAATACTAGTAATGTGCGACCCACATTGCTAGTAAGCCTTTTTTTTTAGAATGGTGATTTGACTCAGAATGCCCGGTCCACTTCGCAAAATGTTATTAATTTTAGTGGGTGTCCATATTGCAACGAATTAGATAATCCACCACTTTAAGATGTCAAATATTCTCATTTATCAATGCCATCTACCGGTGCAATGTTAAAACTCCGACACAGACTGATGCGTCTACACAGAGAGACCATTGCGCAAACGCAACAAGTTGCTTAACAGTCGTGATCGAACGATTCGATCGCAATTAGGGTACCATTGGCAATTATGAAACATTGTAACGTTATGTAATTTCATGATTTTTTCTTATCATCATGGCCGTTTGGCAATGAAAAATGTATTCATCATACTAGTTTAGTACTTTAGTAGTGTCTCAAGAGGCCCAAATCCCGTTCTTTCTCCTTCCCCTTCCTTTTCCTTAAATAGGCTCGGCAACGCATTTGCAACTCCTTTGGTATTGCAGATGTCCATGGGCGGCGATGACTACTTACCATCAGGTAGCTCGCGTACTAGTTTGCCGAGTTATCCCATAAAATAAATAGTCAAACGTTGTCTTAAGATATTTCTGTCAACAATAAGACCGCCCGTTATACCACTCTTTGATTTATAAATTTGTTCATGGCATATTAAGTTTCTGGTGTGAAATTAAGAATACTCTATTCTTTTCTCAATTGTACGTCGGCTTCCGATATTCATATAACAACCGAGACCGACAAATCTTTACTGGACCTGGGAACCGAACCCAGGACCTCTAGCATAGCGGTCGTTAAAACCACTGGACCAATGAGCAGTTCCAATAATAATATAACCGTTTTGCCGCATTTAAATAAATTCCCGTTTCATATACTAAGACTCCCCTCTAATCGTTAAGTTAACATTTAAATTAAGTTGTTTTTGTTCTTCCCCCAGGTTCTAACCGGTCGTCGGCAGAGAGGCAGGTGCGGGGTCGTCTAGGCGGGACCCCTCTGACGTCACCGGCGCTCTCAAGGGTACGTATTCATACGGAAAATTGTTTCTGACATTTGAGTAAAATAAAACAAAACATACCATCGCGCCTGTATTCCTCAAACGGATTCAGAGATGTTCTTTATATACACCCACAGTTCCCGGTATGTTTAGGTCACATGTAATAGGGGGAGAGCAAAGCTGAGTAAACTCAGAACTGTTACTGAGAACTTCAGAGCTCAATAACACTTTTCTCGACCTGGGAATCGAACCCAAGATCTTTAGCGTAGCAGTCACGCTTAGGACCACTATAACACTGTATCATCTAGGTACATAGCAGTAGAAAAGTTGGAACATCAACTATAACTTCTATACCAATAAAATCTACATTTAATTCAATGAATTCATGAATCATGTAATTTTACAGCAAGTGGTGAGCCCAGCGGTGCCCAGTCCGCGCCCACCGTCCAGGCCGGGTCAGTATATTATATACTAGCTACTTATATAGCCTGTCACCTAGGAATAATGTAGCTTTCTATTGTTGAAAGATTTTTTCAAATCGATCCAGTACTTTCAGAGCCTATTCAATGCAAACAAACAATAAAATCTTTCCTCTTTATGATATTAATTTAGACAAACTGGCTAGTAATATTCAATTCGAACCCTTGTTACTTGCTATTCAACTTGAGTTATCTCAGTTACTAGAGCTCATTATTAAATGTTAATGCGAAACTAAATCTGTCTGTATGTCTGTTTGTAACTTTTTTCACGCCTAAATTGAAACAATTTTGTCGAGTTAAAACCTTTTCAAGGACCTTGAGTCTCGAAAAGTCCTTTGGAATACGACTGAACCCGCGTGCAACAACAAGTCGACACTAAATATCTTATTACGTAACATACCATCACGCCTGTATTCCCCGAAGGGTTAGCACAGGTGTACTAATGTACACCCACACTTCGCTTTAGCTCCCATGTAATAGGGGCGAGATTATTGCCATTAGCCGGGCACAAATCCACCCTCTCGAGCTGCTACTCAGCTCAGCAGTCGCGTTACTCCGCATTCCCACTGAATACAAAACATGTTTTAAACCCCCACTAATCCCTCACACTCTTTGAGAGTTAGATAGATGTTTGCAACATGTTTTTTCGTCAGTGGGAACGCGGGTTAACTTAAACATATATCAATGATGGAATCTTAGCGAAGTATATATTATATAATTTATGTGTGCAACAAGTTTTGATGCATATTGTCAGCTGTAACTAAGGTTGCCATCTCTAAAATCAGGTTACCAGGACAAGAAGCCTGAAAACCCCGGATTTTGAAGAACTTAAAATATTTTTCATTTATATATCGCCCGGCAGCGATCGATGACTTGACAACTTTTAAACCCGGACCACAAATGAAACCGGACGGTCCCCAGACGCCCTCTAAACTAGGACTAATCCGGGGAAACTCGGACGGATGACAACCCTAGCTGTAACCATTAAAAGTACGTGATTGTAATGTAATCTTGCAGCATGGGGCGGCTACGAGTCAGACTCTCAGGATGTGATCCTGGTGGACGACGAGCCGCCTGCGCCCGCGCACCCGCCGCCGCCGCACGCGCCATCTATACTCGCACACACACACAAACCACTCACTCCGCGTAAGTATTTTTTTATTTAACTAACTGAATTTACCAAAATATTTGCTACTCGATTCATTCATTAGACATTCATGTTAGTTTTGTAAAAAGCTTAAGAACTTTTTGTCTGTTCATATAGAAACAAGTGTATATTGAACTAGCTTTCTGCCCGCGGCTTTGCCCGCGTGGACTATACGTTTGTATTCATTTTACGGGATAATATATAGCCTATGTCACTCTAGAATAATGTAGCTTTCTATTGGTGAAAGAATTTTTAAAATCGGTTCAGTAGATCCAGAGATTACGTAGAGGTGTACTAATGTACACCCACATTACGGTATTACTTTACCTGTTTATAATATTAGTATAGATATATTAGGTACTGTTATTGTTGTAGTTTCGTATCCTTGATCTTTTATTTAAAATGAAGGTGTTTTATTACGTTTTAACATTGAATCTTGAGCTACATTGACTGTGATGACAATAACAATAAAAATATTAAAATAATGTACGTCTTTTTTAGCCGTAAAAAGGCCGCCTTCGCCGGAACCTCTTTTCGATGAGAAGAAGGCGAAAAGAGATAAAAAACCTAAGAAAAAAAAGGTGAGTATACAACTTCCAAAACTAATAATGTGCGGCTGGCAAAAATATTTACACAATCTTTATCTATATGCAGATATTGCTAGCATT